>JAMXBB010000009.1:87817336-88112970 GCA_024138015.1 Lumnitzera littorea | reverse complement strand
GTTCCATAATCCTAAATACTTGAATTCTAAGCTATCATAATGAATCTAAAAACGAGATTCATCAAAAACATGAAATAAAGCATGAAAACCCCTCTTGATTTAATGAACAATCTTTAATCTTGAAATCGATGTCGTTATCGCTTCTTGATGTTGTTTCTCCTTAAGTCTCTTCTTATCTCTTGTTTCTTTCCGTTTCTGTAATGTCTCTCCCTCTTTTAAACCCTAAGATATCCTTTTATATGTGTATTACACGAATTCTATTTTCGTCACCAGACACGGCCTGGAACACGGCCGTGTCCCCAGGCCGTGTAACTTTCTGCACTAAGGCAAAATTTCTGCACAACTTCAAAATTTCATAACTTCTTCGTTTGAACTCGGAATTGAGTGAAACTTGATTCCTTTTCTTTGTTTTCGAGCCTAGAATGCGTTTAAACCCTGAAATCAACATTTTACTCAATTAAGTATCAATTTCTTTAAAGAAAACCAAAGATGTACGGGAAATGCTATAAAATCACTATATAAAATATGTTTAAAATTAGAGTTATCAAGGGTCATGGCATCAAAATTGTCTTGGAATTCTTCCAGCATCTAATTAACCCCTACTTCATCGTCTCTTTAACTAGTACTCTCCACTTCAAATTGGGGCTTGTCTCCTTTGATGGTCATGACATAGTGGTTTAGGTATTGATTAACTATACATCTAAAACTAAGACACTTCAAGCACTTAATCTCTCAGGTCTTCCTTCCTAAGCTCTGACCTTGATCCTTCTTGACCTCGGGTTCTTCGGCCTTACTCTTGCCTCGGCCTTCATTAGGTTTGCTCGACATCTAACCTCGGCAGCCTACCTTAGAACTACATGGAGCTTGGTCATATCCAAGTTAGCTTAGCATACCACTGTTACTTGACATATTACTGTTGCTCGGCACTCGATTAATTTGGTTTCGCCTCTTCCTTTTGATCCTCTATGCTACTTAGATGGTCTCATCAAGAGTCCCAAGCCTCTATAATTTTACTATATTATTGATTTCAATTCTAAGCCCAAAAATGAACTGTGCTATAGTTCAAGTCTCAAGTTCATTAATATCACATCTGATCATTAGTAACTGAAATTCTCAAACATACTTGTTTACTGATCTATTACCTTATCTCAAGTCTTGGAGATGTTAGAAAGTGTCTTATTCGTAGTGTTCTGGAACGAATTTACTTCTCAAGACTCTTTTCATTTCACTCCATGTTCAAACTTCACATTAGGCTCTTTAGCACACATTCTATAACTTTTTCCACCACATTATTGCATGCCAAAAAAATTATAACAAAGCCACTCAAATACAAAAAGCATCTTCGTAATTATAAAAGTAAAATATCTTTTCAGTCTTCTCTTCCCAGTCCAAGTAGTCATAAGTACTACTAGTCTCATTAAAACTCATGATCTATACTTTGAGATGCTCAGCTCCTCTAGGTGCTCTAAGCTCACGCTCCTCAACTCTATCATAATACTCTTCTTCCTCCTCATACTCCTTAACTTCATCCAACTCGAGTCTCCTTCTTGCAACTTTGCCAATATGTCAAGGTAGAGCTAAGTTTATGTTGAAAGCTTCAAGTGCTTAATTCCCACCCATTTGTTTTCTCGACTTATCTCTTACATCTCGACCTTGCTCAGTAACTCTCTCTTGCGACCTATTCTCTATGGCCCTTTGTATAGTAATAACCCAATTAGCTATAATAAGAGTAAAGTCTTATATTTTCTTCTCAATAGTTCATAGGGTCTGTTGAGTGACACGACTACAACTATGGGCATTACTCTCAGCATTATTAATCTCTCCTTAGACACTAAGATTCGGCATTTTTCAAACAAGACTATAGAAAATTAACCACTCTAATGGGAAATCCTCACACAACTTTGACAATACAACTTCTTACAGCGATTTGGAACTTGCTCTATTTTTCGATAAGGAAACAGAGTGAAACAAAACATATAAACACACACTATAACAACTACTTCAAAACTTAGCTCTCAATCGTAACCTTAAGCTCTAATACTAAGATTATATGATGTGCCTAGGAATTTAGTAATCACTAAGGCTTACCATGGGTGATAGTAACCGAATGGATTCTTTGAGATATCGAAAAAAAGGGAATGGATGAATGGTCAAACGCCTTAGCTTCTATGAGTTGCTCGGTAGATATGATGCACCAACAAATACAACACAACTTATTATTTTACTTAATATGATGCACAAGCAAATACCAAGGTCCATTTGCCACTAATCTCAAGCTACTCGGCAAGATTAAATAAAAGTACAAGGGAAAATGAACTCAAAGAGGGAATATCTCACAAGAACAAGAATATTCAATAGATGTAAGGTATATGATATCTGATGTATTTCGACTATAAAGAAAATGGACTATTTATAGTAAGTTTCTAGGGCAATAAGGAAACCTAAGTAATTACAATAAAGGGTAATACAAAAACACTATCATAGTACATTACCAAAAGGGTAAACAAGGATAAATAGAATAAAGGAATATAGTACAATTTCAGAAAAGGAATGATAGGTGGTACACTACAGTTAGGTACATGTTCTAAAGTCTTAGGATGCTAGGGTTGAGTTGTATTAACATTGGGGATGTTGCTGATGAAGGGTACTCAGAGTTTCCGAGATGAATAGAGGATTCTGCAGCTTAGTAGGCCATATAAGTAGTACTTAACATGTAGGCACTCGGCCTTAGCACTTGCCAAGTCAGCCTCGATAGTAGGCAATTTAGTATGTTGGACGAAAGAGTTCGACATGTAGGTGCTTCGGCTTTGGCATTAGACTAATTGACCTCGGTAGTTGATAGGTTGTTGACTAGGTAGGGGATAGAGCAAAGTAACGTGCATTCAAGTTAGGACTTCAAAGATTTCGCCCACTATTCTTCCATGTAGTGGTACCCGTCTTCGATAGTTTAGTAAGAAAGAATTCTTCGGGCGAGAGACTATAGGCCTTAGAGACAAGCGCGAATGAGGTTTTAGAGGTCAACAATCCATCAAAATTGTTGTTAACAAAGGCTTTAAAATTTTGGTGCTTAAGCTACATGGCTTGAAATCTAAATGGTTACAAATTTCTCCCCAATCTATGGTATATAGGCCTAGTGTTGAGCAAAATACGCCTATGGTTCGACAGTGTATAACTTAACTGAAATGGTTTTAATTCTGGGAACATGTCTACCTACTCAACATTCACCCATGCTTCGTCTAATTTAGATTTTTTAAGATTAGATATGGATTTACTCATTCTATTCCACATATAAGGGGGACCTACAAAACTGATGTCTATCATTTTACATTTGTTCATGCATTGTTAGTATCTATTTACCCTCATTTGACTAATGCTAAGAACCCTACTCCCTCCTTAAACCTACCCTCCAACACCATCGCCCCCACCTTAACTTTTCCTCATTATTTAAGAAATCATTAAAATCTTCAATCATGAGCTACGACCCTACAAGAATATTTGCTACCTTTCTAAATTTTTCCATAATAACTTACATTCTCCCCTTTTGAGGCTAGCATATATTACAGAACAAAATAAAGGAGTAGAATTGGAGGGCACCTGGAATTGTATGTTTATTTCCTATTATGAAGTGAATAGACTAATGACAATCACTCTTTTGACATCCTAGAAAACAATAATGCTACCATTAAACCCATGACCTCCGCACGGATCATCCCATTGTACTCCAAATGGTCTTGCAAAATTTATGCATTATCATTTCACATCCTAGTTTCTAGTAATATGAACACATCAAGGTCATAGGCTCTTTTCATTTCCCATATGGAATTTCTTGTAGTAGCTGCTACTATACCCCCGTATTCCATGCCATCACTTTTAGAGGGATCCCTCTTTCACAAAATTGATTTACTTCCATCAATGCCGAGTTGAGAACAATCACCATGATGTTGTACCACGCTGTAAGCCCTATATCAAGGTTTCTCATTATGAAAATCTTGATCCCCATCCATGATGGTCTGAATCTCACCATTGTCATCAGTGGGGTTTCCTCTTCTAGGTTGAACATCCACTATTGAAAATCTTCCTCATTCATCAATTACACTATCAAGAACATTGGAAGTTTCGATAGCACCCTTGTCTATAGAAGTACTGCTTCTACTACCATTTTGCATTTTAGCTCCCAACTATCCAAGATGTTTACCAGATTGAGATTGTGGGCCTCCTTCATTGTTAGAATGATCAACTTCCCTTCCCTTATCGTATGTAACTTGAAATTCCTCTCATTCGCTATGATACTTCCATTCGAAAACATTATTCTACAGGTTACATGAGGAATCTATGCTCTTCTCCTTTGTTGATTCATCATTTGAACCAAAAGTACTTGTACGAGTATATTTATTAAGCCTTTACCCTAGTGTACCTACCAACTCACTAACCTTTTGTTGATCTACTGTAATTGTAAACCTCTAGAGACTTTAATATAAGCTAAACTAATCACTAGGAAATATTTAGAGATATATTTGAGATAGGCTAAAATCGCTAGGAGAGATTTGAGGGTTATACCTAAGACCTGATAAGACATCTATTAATAATGAGGAAAACTACCCATATTCTTTATAATTGACCAAGTTAAAGGTATGAATAGTTGGTCAAATAAAGTCAACCCATGTAAAATTAATACTGAAGACTTAATATGGAAGAGGAAAAATTGAACAAGTAATTGACTATAATGTAAGCCATGACATAATCTTCATCTTTACATCAACATGTAGAAAAAATTAGATAACTAAGACCAATCCAAAAGCGGTACCAACTCCATGTGTACATCAACACATGTGAAAAAGACTAAACAAAGAAGAAGCAAAGTTGAACAAGCAACCTACTTTCTAGAAATAATGAGGTCATGAATGATGAAACTTCCTCATTACATCATGGCTTAAGTCATGAATTCTAGAAAGGAAGACTCTTAAAGTCAATATGGAAATTTCTAAGAAGATGCATTACATCTAGAAGACATGATGCAAGAGATAATGAAATTGTTCAATTACATCATGCATTAATTCACTCATTCTAGAAGATAAGACCCTTTAGTTAATATGAAATTATAAGGAAGGTGCACCACTTACAGAAGAATGATGTAATGAATGATAAAATAGAAATGTGAAAGAAAAACATTTGGAAATCAAATGGGTTGAACAAAGTGGCATCAAACAAGTGTGTACATGCACCATGTTCCAATTTATTCTAACATCTTAACATAATAAAGGATTAAGTCCATAAAGCAACAAAGGTTATGAGATAAGCTAAATCAACTCTTTTCTATAAATAAGTCCCACCATTCACTTTTAGGACTACGTTTGTCGCCAATCCAACCAACAAACATATCTTTCTCAAACCTTACCAACCATTCTTCTTACTTTCCTTCACTAATCGATCTTCTAAGACATCAAGGGTAAGCTTTGATAGCCCATTAAAGCTTGTACAAGTCCTTTTCAACTTGTTTCGTTGAGGAAAAAACTCCCTTTCACTTAATTACTAAAAACAAACCTATGAAGAAGAACTTTATCAAACTCCTTTCCATCAAAATCTTAAACAAACAAGAAGAGTTTTTATAAGATAGAGTTTGGAAAGAAACTCCCATATTTTCTACTAAGCTTAAAGCTTAAATCTTTTTTCTTTTATAACTATTTTAAAACAACAAGTTCTTTTAAAAGACAACATATTTTCAAAAACTCTTTTAGATCCAAAGTTATCTTAAAGATTATTCCTTTTCATGATTTCCAAAAGAAGATTTTCAAAAGAAGTATATTCAACTCAAGAAATCTTTCAAAATATAAAAGCAATTTTCCAAAATTTCTACTCAAGTGAAATTTAAGAAAGGAATCAAGAGAGTTTCTTAAAATAGAAGATCAACACGAGAAAGATTAAAACAAGTGGACAAAGTCATGCCTTAAAAAAGAAACTAACTTATCATGCCCAAATAAAATTTCCTTGACTTGAACTTTATCAATATATGGACCTATCATATCGATACTGTAACGATTTAGATCGTATATGAGGATAAAAAAACAATGGAACAAGAACCAAAAACATTTATGGACATATACGGACCATTCGAACATGAAATGGAAACATCGAACATAATGAAATAAAAGATCTATAAAGGAACAAGCTCGGAACAAAACATAACAAGAAATTTTAGTAATTCCATATGTATTTCAAATATCTTTATCTGTATAGGTACCTTCAATTTGGAACTCTCGAAGGATTATTACAACGATTAGAAAGATGATCAAGTGAGTACCTACTATGATTATCACTTGTATGTGTTTGTAGAATAGTTGTACTCTTATTCTTATATACTTAATTTGATTTGTATGGGGTAATTGGGAAACATACGTGCTTAAATTGCTTGTTAAGACATTAAGAATTTTCTCCATAAATAAAGTTGATGATTGTGATATGAAGTGAATGATATGATTGTGTGATATTTCGATAATCACTAAAATAATGGGGAATAAGCATATCAAAATCTAAACATCAAAGCGGCCATGCATAGCATATTGCATAAACTCCATTTATTTGCCACCACGATCACATATGGAATGGAAAGGCTAAAACCTTCCTCATTTATTACAAACTAAGTGACTTTGAGGATGGTTGTGCATTAAATAAGGCTAAGTCCATTCTTATGTTTTAAGTTTGCATACATTTGGAGGCAAATCAGGGATTTGATCATTCCCTGGTTATTTGGTGGTCAAGGAAGGTATTTTTCTTATTTTCGTTTAAACCTTCTTAAGACCAATCAAGAGATCCTTCTCTTGTGATTTTTTGTTAGCCTCTATGAACATTCCTTTTGGTTCCTTCAGCTAAGTGAAAGATCCATCTTCTTAGGGATTATAAGGATTCTAGGCGAACATTTTATTTGGTTCTCCTAGAGAACTGAGAGATTGGTTCTCTCGTGAGGTTAAGGAGAATTGGCCCATTTAGTTTTCCTAGGACCCATCAAGGGACATCATCTCTTGATCATTACTGACATTAGGTTCAACCGAGAAATTGTGAGCTATAGCTATTTTGGTGGCCAAGGATGTTATGCCATGTAAAAAATTTTTTTTTTCAGGCTAAATTGGATGCTTAGGCACTGGTGAAACTATAAATCCTCAACCCAAGGTCAAGGGGGGAATTTTAAACCCTAGACTACACGCCGAATATTGGAAGGCCGCGTGTATTGCTATACTTAATTATTTGTTGCATAGCATATGCTTATTAAACTAACTTGCTTAAAAGGTGATATGAGTTTGTATCTTACTAAGCTGGTTATAGCTTAAACCCCAATAGCTTTTACTAGATGCAGGAACCTTATTGGGTCTATCTTGGAAGATCCAAACCTCTAGTGAGGTTAAAAGCTTAAGAGCTTAGTTTAAGAGAAGGAGTAAGGAATTTAAATTATGAATTTAGAAAGAAACCATGTTAAGTTATATGTATTATGTTTTATCTAAAAGATCTCTAATATATTTAAATTAAGTTTGTAACTTTATATTTAAGCAATAATATTTAGACTCTATTTTATATCATTAAGTCTATGATACTCTGTAAAATTCTAGTATTAATGCTTCATTTACTTATTGGAAGTAACTAGAAATGTTTTTCAAGTATGTGAATAGTTACTTCTAATCTGTACATAGTGGTTTGTCACCACTAGGTCGTCTTCAAGGTCGTGACAACTTTTGTTGGTACCAAAGCTGAAGTTTTAAATACAAAGAATTAATAAAAATGATGAAATATGAGAAATAAATGAGAGTGGGTAGATTAGGGATAAGATGAATATACATCTGACTACTAAAATGTACTTTTCTGTCTCATAGATGGACCATACAACTACTTTAAGCTTTTGGAACAACTTCACTCTAATAGAAGAAGAGTCTTTAACTGACTATTGTCTCCGACTTCGAGTATTATGTGATGATGTAATACTTTATAGAGAAGAGAAATCCATCAAAGAAATACTGGAAAAGTGGAAAAAGTGACTCGATTTTGCTTAGGAACGAGTGATCAATGAGTTAAACAATAGTTTGGTACTGCAAATCACCCCTATGGAATTTATGTATAAGCTTGAGACTTATGCCATTCAAAATGGTTAGAAAGGATCTATAGAAGACGTATCTTTTCTAACTTCCCCTAGAGAATGACCTAACTTACCAAATTTTGAAGTATGGACACCAATCACCTTAACTTTGGTTTATGCAAAAGATGTTCATGCAAACTATGCCAATCTGATTATAGACAATTTAAGTTGGGAAGAAATATGTGAGCGAAGAACTTCGCTAACCAAACCCCCTATACCAATGCTAGAACGTGAAATTACAACACTTCCCTCTTATTTATATCTCTTAATTTATGAGCTAGATATGATGAAAATTGACAATAACACAAGTTATTACTCTCAAGAACTATATAAGAGTATAAATCCCCAATTTGGAAATAACCCATACGCTCCAAGAACAAGTGAAGGGAGAGAAATGATGAATTGGAATACGGGATATGCATGAGATGGTTACAATCAAGAAACTTGGTATGGTGAACCCTTTAGCATGAATGACATGTTTCTACCTTTGAATTCTAACCAATTTAGTTTTTTAAACAATTTTTTGTCTTCGAAACCAACACTCCTCTTATTCTTCTAGGTTTTGAAAATTATGCCCCATTAAGTCTAGCACCATATATACCTAATTCAGCTTGTATTTTCCATGAAGAGATTGACTTGAATCTCTCACCCTCTAAGCTTGATCATGTAGAAAAATGGTTGAATTTCCATGAAAAAGATGACTCCACTTCTAGATCTAATAATGATGAATCTCTAGGGCCAATGAAAGCAAAAACTATTTTAGAATATTCTAGTAGAATCCACGATGGATGGTTTTATGAGTGATGGTGCAATCTGATTCCCTATAAGAGATAGAAGCAATGAAGTTTTGTATTTTGTAGTTAATGAATAATGTTGTAATGTTAGTTGTTTCTTAACTTTATGAATTATCTGTAATAGTGAATGACAGGTAATGTGCTCTTTCTAAGTGAAAGATCTAAGTAAAGGAGACTATTATGGGTGTTGTTTTATTCTGATGACTTTAAATTCAATAATAACTAGATAAATCTTATTCCTTACATACAACAACAAATGTCAAAGTCGTCAACTTCAAAAAGAAGCACCCGAAGTTCCAAGAACCAATAATCCTACACCATTACAAGATAGGATTAACGACGTATTGGAAGCAATACATCAACAAAATGAACTCTTAAGAAACTTCACTAAAGTAAGACAATAACCCCTAGAATTAGCACCTAAACAACCATAAGTGGAACTAGAGGTTGTTCCATCACCAAATGGAGAAGGAGCACCAATACAAAGGTAACAATAGAGTATGTTGCTGGAATTCATCAAATGCAACAAATATTTTGATGGAACATTTATGAAACCTAATGAAGTGGAGGATTTGATTTCCTAAATAAAGAGATCATTTGATGTGTTTGAAATTCCACTCCATTTGCAAGTCAATTACAGGACATACCTTTTAAAATTAAGAGCTCAAACATGGTAAGAATCTAAGCGAAGGTCCTTACCATAACCCATAACTTAGACTATTTTTAAAAGATAATTCCTAAAAAATTATGTTCAAAGTAGCCTACGAGCTAAATACCATGCAAAATTCCTCCATATTCTGTAAGGAGGAAAAACTATTGATCAATACGAAAGTGAATTTAGTAGATTGCTACAATTTGCTCCTTAATCATATCAAAGTAGTGATGAGCTGAAAACACAAGTGTTTATAGATGGATTGGAACCAAAGATGTAAAGAAGGTTAGAAGAATTTGAAATAGGAACTTTTAATAAGCTGGTAAAAAAGCTTAAGTTTTAGAAGGAGCAAAGAAAAGAGAGCAAGAAAGGTTGAAGAGGAGGGGAATAACATTAGAAAAAAGAAGTATGGATGAGGACTATATAAATTCTAAAGGAAAGAGGCCATTCACATGTTTTCCACCAACAGGTCAATGTAGAAAGGTGGTTGGAAACGTTAATGTGCAATGTTGGAAGTGTAAAGGAAGGCACTATCCAAAAGATTGTATGCAATTGAGAAACAAGTGTTACTTTTGTGGATTAGGAGACCATAGAATAATGGATTGTCCAAAAATAATGGATTGTCCAAAGAAGGTGAATAATCCATGTTTTATTTGCAAAAAGATTTAACAATTTTCCATAAGTTTCCCAAAATGTCAGAAGTTTGGTGCAACCATAATGCAAACAACAACCGCTAAGCCAAACCAAGCTACGAATTCTAAGGCAACCACTTCAATATACAACATGGAAGGAGCATGAGAGGATATGAATAATTTGGAAATGGAACTTGTTGCTTTAGATGCCTAACGAGCTTATGGCAGGTTAGTAGTTTAGATATTAATTTATTATAACCCTTGATCAATGCCCAATAGTCAACATAAGAATACAAGTTACTCAAAATAATAATAAATTCTAAAAGACGTATAAATCTTTTTCTCAGGAAATATTACTATATGTGATATACCTATTTATACCTTGTTTGATATAGGAGCCACTGATAAGTTTAAATTATTTTATACTTTCAAGGCATATTTAGGCATAAATTGTTCTTAATTGTGATTCAATTCTTAGGCTTTAATACTTAATTGTACAATGTATTGATTTTAGATGAAAGATGATGAAATTTGCACAAGAATAAGGACTTCTAAGTCAATCACGGCTGTAAGGAGAAGAAATCTTTGAAGTAGAAACAAGAATTATTTAATCACCTGTGTGATGAAGAATGATTGTAATGACTAGCACTGATTACGCCCTCAATCACAAGATGATTAAGGAAGCACTGATGATCCCCTATCAATCATAACCTGATTGAATAGCAGGAAGGTAATCACACCATCAATTACAGGTGTAATTCTCTGTAATGAAGCGACGAGGAGTTCACGTCCATTATCACAATCTTGATTGGTGTAAAATCTTATTTTCCGAGATTGTGACTCCCCAAGTCACAGGCGTGATAGAAATAGACACAACTGTTCTTCATCAACTTTTTCCCATGAACCAGTATAGGAAAAATGTTTTAACATCAAGCGGTATCTTAAAGTGATATATTCAAGTCCGTTAATAGGAAGATTATAAATATACCGTGACTTTGGAGAGAAAGAAGGAGATTAAGAGAAGAAAATATCAAAACAAATACCATCAAGAAACATAGGAGATCATAGAATTAAGACCATTAAGTTTTTTTTTATTCATGTTCCTAGTGTAGTGATACGTCGTGAGTTTGTGTAACATTCTTCATTAAATTTAAGAGAATTGTGAAGAATCTAGTGTCTATGTACCGTTGTGCCAGAATTATTCAAGTGAATCAAAAGGGGTTTTATTCTTTTCTCTTCTATTATGTTGTGTTTTAATTCCTTTTTCTTATTTCTCTGTATTTGTCTTTTTTATATAATGTATGAGTGATAAAATAGGGTATATGAAGTCATTTTAATATGAATGTATTGTGAATTGTTATAATTCTTATTAATTATGAATTTTTCATGATTAGAACTTCATATAAGTTGAGATAGTATAGTACACAACACAATCTTATAGTAGATCTCAATAGAATACATTAAGAGACGATTCCGTTGAGTAGATCTTAATCACTAGAACGATCTAATCCTATTAATAAAGATATTATTAGGAAGTTTGTTGCATGTTTAGGGAATTCAAGGATTAGTAAGTTTTTAATGCAATCTTGACTTATCCATTTATTGAGAAGAGATTCTAAAGAATGCAATCGGGATTAGAATTGAGTAATTCTAAGAAGAATACTCATGAATAGAGAATTCATGTAGATGAGTAATTATTAGGATGGATAGTTCATAAGCCATGTTAATATGATGAAGTAAACATGCTTTGTAAATTGTTGTTTTCGTGTCATAATTCTATCTATTGTGTTTTCTTGGTATTATCTTAAAATTAGTACAGTTTAGTTGTAGAGATTAGTTAAATTATTTCATTAACTCGATTGGTAGCTAGTTAATAGGAAGAATATTTAGTACTAGTGTTTGAATCCATTTTCCAGTAGAGATGACCCTATACTTATTCGTACTAACAAACGATTGGTACACTTACTTATTTAATTGAGTAAAGGATAAAATATAGGAATCTAAATTGTAAAACTCGGAAGCTCTATTTAAAGGTGATCAAGTTTTTAGTATCGTTGCCGAGGCAAATGACATTATCATTAGGAAAATTGGGATTCCTATTCTTCTAGCATTCATTTTCTTTTATATTTTGTTATTAGTTTGGTTAAAATATTATGCTCATATTGGCTTATTTACTGATTTACAGTTTATGACCTAGAGCAGTATAACTAATTTAGTTGACTTCGATCCTGAACTCGAGGAAACACTTAGAAGTAACTTAAAGAAAGTCCCAGAGTATTTTGAGAAGCAAATATCTAGTAGTAAGGAAGTAAGAGCACTAGAACCGTTGAGAATTAGAATAAAGTCATCCAGAATGAATAATCCAAATCAAAACGTCGAGCTGCCATTAGAAAACTAGTTCTTAAATCTAGAAGATGGTATCTAAGGAGATCTGCCATTAAATTTAAACATACCTTTTGATGGAAATCGGAATGTAGTTCAAGCGAGAAACAAGCCGAGAATAAATCCACTTATAGATCTTAGGATAATGTTGGATTTTTGTAGGCCTAACCTAGATGGGGCTATTACTAACATAACTAAGCCTAGAGTTCAAGCCAATACATTTGAAATCAAGTCGAGTATCATTCAAATGATCCAGCAATGTGTTTAGTTTGATGGGTTCAGTGATGAAGACCTCAACAACCATTTATAGCAGTTCTTGGAGATTTATGACGCATTTAAGATAGATAAAGTTTTAGAGGACACTATCTAACTTAGGCTATTCTCATTTTCATTAAGATCCAATGCAAAGCAGTGACTCAAATTTATGCTAAGGAATTCCATTAATACCTAGCAAGAGATGGCTGAGTTATTCACGCGAAAAACTTCCCACCTTCAAGAACAACTAAGCTAAGGGGGCAGATATCTCCTCCTTTGGTTAGATAGATTCAGAAACTCTGTATGAAGCATGGGAGAGATAAAAGGATTTATTAACGAAATGCCCCCATCATGGGCTTCCAGATTGGTACTAAGTTCATACATTCTACAATGTATTGAACTATATCACTAAGCAGCTCATTGATGCAACTATTAGAAGAAGCTTAAACCATAAGTCGCTGGAGCAATGTATTCAATTATTTGAAGATATAGCCAATAATCATTATCAATGGTCATTTGTAAGAGGAAGAGAAAGAAGGTTAGCGAGAAAACATGAGTTGGATGCCATTTTTGCTTTACTACATAAAGTGGAGGTGTTGATAAGGAAGCTTGATAGTCTCATAAAAGGTCAAAACAAGGCTTTAGCACTTTCAAATTTGGAGTTGGTAAGCCCTTCAAAGATTAATCAAATGGAAGAGGTTGACTACATGGGAAACCCAATCTAACCAAGGAATGATCCTTTCAATAACACATATAATCCGAGTTGGAGGAATCATCCTAATTTCAGATGAGGCAACAACATCGGTCGAAGTTCTAATGTTCAACCTCTTGGATTTCAGAGACAAATGCTACCCTCTCAAAGTAAGCTAATTTCCATTGAGGAGATGTTGGCTTAGTACATCAAAACCTCTAAGAATTGCCACCAAGCCATAGAAGCAGCCTTAAGAAATCAAGGAGCATCAATACATAACTTAAAGAATCAACCTAGGTAGATTTCTAAGATGTTGTTTGAAAGAGCTTTAGGATCGCCATTGGGTAACACCGAGACAAACCCTAAGGAGCATGTTAAGGCTTTGACTGATAGAAATGGCAAAGAGTTACAAACTTCAAAGAGGATCTTAGACAAAAGGAAAGAAGTTTAGATTGTGGTTAAGGAGCAAGCAGTGAATAATGCACCACCAAAAGATAAAGTCTTACCAACAACACCAAAGGAGTATAAACCACCTTTGCCATACCCCTCTAGACTAAGGAAGGAGAAGGATGATGAGCATTATAAAAAGTTTTTAGAGCTCTTCAAACAGCTACACATCAACCTTCCATTAATGGAAGCCTTAGGTTAAACACCTAAGTATGCAAAATTCTTGAAGGAGCTTCTTTCCAAAAAGAGGAAATTAGAGGAACTTTCCACTGTTATCCTAGGTGGAGAGTGCTCTATAGTGCTTTTGAACAAGTTACCTAAGAAACTCAAGGATCTTAGTAGCTTCACCATTCCATGTTTGATAGGAGACCTTCCAGTAAAGAGGGCATTAGCAAATCTTGAAGCCAGCATCAATTTGATGCCCCATAGCTTGTTCAAGAGATTGAATTTGAGAGAACCCAAAAGTACGTGAATGAATACCCAATTGGCAAATAGATCCATGTAGTCTCCAAGAGGAGTTGTGGAATAGATTTTATAGTGTTGGATATGGACAAGGATATCGAGGTTCCACTCATTTTGGGAAGACCATTCTTAGCAACTATGGTTGTTGTGATTGATGTTGAGGATGAGAAGCTGGTCCTTTGGGTCGGAAGCGAGGAAGTGGTGATCAAAATGCCTAATGTCTTCAAGAAATCAATGAGTAGTGATGATGAATGCTTTGCTATTGATTCTTTTGATTTCACCGTGTTTGAGTTTTTACAAGATGTTTTGAGTAAGGATCCTTTGGAGTCATACATGACAAGAGGAAATGAGGTAGATGAAGTCAAAGAGGTGAAAGAAGTGATCACTTAGTTAGAGGCATACAGTGCACAAGTGAAGGATTTCGAGGTTAAAGAGATTAACTAGAGTTATATTACTCATTTGAAGCCATCGGTTGAGGAGCCCCCTGACTTAGAAATGAAACAATTGCCCACTTACTTAGAGTATGCCTTTTTGTCTGAAAATTCTAAGCTGCTAGTGAACATATCATCAGAGCTAGACTCTTGCCAAAAAGAGAAACTTTTATGAATCTTAAAAGAACATAAGAAGGCAATTGCATGGAAGATATCTAACATCAAGGGAATTAGTCCCTCCTTTTGTATCCATAAAATTTTGATGGATGGCGGATTTAAATCAGTAGCGTAACCTTAAAGGAGGCTGAATCCCAACATAAAGGAAGTAGTTAAGAAAGAGTTAGTGAAGTTGATGGATGCAAGACTCATCTACCCAATTTTAAATTTCTCATGGGTGAGTCCGGTTTAAGTAGTTCCAAAAAAGGGCAGCGTGATGGTAGTACCAAATGAGAGGAATGAACTGATACCAATGTGTACTGTGATGGTTGGAGAGTATGCATTGATTACAAGAAACTCAATGACGCTAAAAGGAAAGACCACTTCTTATTACCTTTTATTGACTAAATGTTGGAGAGATTGGCAGGTCATGAATACTATTGTTTCCTAGATGGGATGTTCGGTTATTTTCAAATTTCGATAGCTCTGGAAGACTAAGAGAAGACTACCTTTACTTACCCTTATGGTACTTTTACATATCGTAGAATGCCATTTGGACTATGTAACACACCAGCCACTTTTTAACACTGCATAATGGCTATTTTTGGGGATTTAGTAGAAGATGTGATGGAAGTCTTTATGGATGATTTTTCTATGTATGGTAATACGTTTGATGGATGCCTTACGAATTTGAAAAGGGTATTGCAAAGGTTTGAAGAGATGAATTTAGTGCTCAATTAGGAGAAGTGCTATTTTATGGTACAGTAAGGCATTATATTGGGATACAAGATGTCAAACAAGGGCATTGAGGTAGATACGGCTAAGGTAGAAGTGATAACAAAGTTACCACCACCATCATCTGTGAAGGCTATAAGAAGCTTCTTGGGATATGCTGAATTCTATTGGCGATTCATTAGGGACTTTTCTAAGATAGCTAGGCCATTGACAAAGCTCCTTGAGAAGAGCGTGCCATTTGATTTTAGCACTAACTGTTTAGAAGCTTTTAATATTTTGAAGGGAAAATTGACCAACGCTTAGATAATGGTAGTACCAGATTGGACCATACCATTTAAATTAATGTGTGATGCAAGTGACTCAGTAATAGGACTAGTATTGGGCTAGAGAAAAGACCGACACTTTTAGCCAATACATTATGCTAGCAAGACACTCACTCTAGCTCAAGCAAATTACACCACAACTGAGAAGGAATTATTAGTGATTTTCTTTTCTTTTGACAAGTTTCAACCCTACCTAATTCTCTCAAAAGTGATTGTTTACATCGATTACTCAGCTTTAAGATACCTTCTATCTAAATTTGATGCAAAACCATAGTTGATTTGTTGGGTATTATTACTTCAAGAGTTTGATTTAGAAATAAGGGACAAGAAGGGAGCCAAAAATTTGGTTACAGATCACTTGTCTAGGTTGGGTAACTATATTTAGAGGAATTGAATGAGGATGACATCAATGATAAATTTCTAGAAGAATGCTTGTTTGCTCTTTGCACAGTAAAAACCCACAACATTCCATGGTTCACTGATATAGCAAACTATTTGGTGGGGAAGATTTTACCTCAAGACTTGGATCACCATAAGAAAAAAAAGTTTTTCTCAAAGTTAAAGCATTACTTTTGGGAAGATCCTTTTCTTTTTAGAGTGTATGCTAATCAAATTATCCGATGCTGTGTATCACATAAAGAAGGACAGAAAATCTTGTTTCATTGCCATGGTAAACCAACAAGTGGTCACTATAACGCAAACAGAATAGCTTAGAAGGTATTGGAAGCTAGTTTTTACTAGCTAAGTATATTTCGGGATGCTCATGATTATGTTGAAGCTTGTGATAAGTGTTAAAGAATCGGGAATATTTCCAAGAGGGATGAAATGTCACAGAGATATATCTTAAAATATAAAGTCTTTAACATTTGGGGAATAGACTTCATGAGACCATTCTTAAGTTCTTATGGTAGCAAGTACATTTTAGTTGCAGTAGATTATGTGTTAAAGTGGGTTGAAGCTCAAGCTTTACCAACAAATGATGCTAAGGTGATAGCAAGATTCTTGAGAAAGTTATTTTCTAGATTTAGAACACCTCGAGCATTTATTAGTGATAAGGGAACCTACTTTTGTAGCAATTAGATTGAACAAGTCCTTAAGAGATATGGGATATACCATAGGACGGCCACCCCTTACCATCCATAAACAAGTGGTTAAGTGGAAGTATTTAATAAAGACCTAAAAAGGATTTTGGAGAAGATTATAGCACACAACAAAAAAGATAAGGCTGATAAGCTAGATGATGCTTTATGAGCATATCAAACTGCTTACAAAACTCCATTAGGTATTATTCCTTACCAATTAGTATATGGTAAGGCTTACCATTTACTGATGGAAATTGAGCATAAGGCTTATTGGGCTTTAAAGACAACAAATTTGGATTATGAAGCAATTGGTAAACTTAGGCGTTTCCAACTTAATGAATTAGATGAGTGGCGTTAGATAGCTTATGAGACCAATTGAATGTAGAAGGAGTAAGCTAAACATCTTCATGATTCTAGGATTAAGCACCTTAAGCAATTCAAGGAAAGTGATCTGATGTTTTTGTACAATTCTAGACTTAAGTTGTTTCCTAGAAAACTTAAGTGTAAATAGTTAGGTCTATTTTTAGTGTTTTCATTTGGGGTAGTGAAAGTTGAGCATCTAGAAAAAGGGACATTTAAGGTTAATGGACAACGGTTGAAGTTATATCATGGGAAAGTGGATTAGAATGAAGGTAAGGAGGAGTTAAGACTTCTCTAATTCAAGGAATGAAGCTACATACTCTAGGAACGTCAAGCTTGAGACGTTAACCAAGCATGTATTCTTGATTAGACTATCAATTTCATTTTGTTTGTTTTGAGTACTTTGAAATTTGTTGAGTTTTAATTTAATTAATTATTGTTATTATTATTCTTTTGGATTATTTTAAGTAATTTTGTTTATAGTTTGATGTACAAGGAAAGGAAACATTAGGTAGAAGTTATGGAAATTCAAAGGGACGAGAAGAATTTCATAAAGTGTGGGGACATAGAGGGAAGATGAACCTCAATCCACATCTCAACCATGATAAAGGTAAGTATTTAAATTTTTTAAGCATAGCATCCATCATAGAATCAATCATGGTCGTGATAAAATAATAGGGTTAGTCCACCTATACATCACAGCGGTGATCACTTCCCTGAAAGATTTCATACTTCAATCACGGTTGTGATAAAATGAGTTACGTGTGAAATTTTTTACCATAATACTAGTCACGAGTTTGTTCACACCCATGACTATCAAAGAATGAAGGTCATGATGGTTAAAAAAATTTAGGCATAGAGCTAATCACAAGGCTCATTACACTTGTGACCAAGCTTACAAAGGGCATCACAGCCCAAGTCACAACCGTGATCATGTTCCTATTGCCCCACTGTATAAGCAATTTTCCTCTCTCTCTCTTTTTCTCCTCATTTCTCACATTTTGAAAATCCACCCTGTGATACTCTCACTACGTCGATTTCCTACAAAACTCCACCTCACCCCTATTTTCCTCACATCAACCCTTATTCTACCCACTTCTAACACTTGCACAATCATTTTTCATCACCCCTATGCTTTTCTAAGGTATGATCTTCCTCTTTTTCTTTCGTTTTTCTATATTTTCATATATTTGATTCTTGTTACTTTAAGGTTTATATATGGGTGTTTGCTATGATTTGTAAAAGTGTTGTTATAGTAATAGTAGTTGTGTTTGTATCATAATTAGACTTTAATTTGCATGATTTTGTGAAGGAAGTTAGCCTATCAAGATTAAACCCCAATTTCTATTGATAATGATAGAGTTAGGAATTTTTGCAAATCGAGCCTAAGTTAATGAATTAGTCTTGTCATAGTACTTAAGTGTTATGTAGAATTGTATTGCTAGTTGTTTTTATGTATGATTGAAGTGTTGTGTTTATGTGTAATAACGTAAAGTTAAGTGTTATATAGTTAAGGGAAGATATTAATCCTTAGTTGATGCTCGAATCACAAGTTAAGTCATTTTGAATTCATTTGTATAGTGTGTGCTTTGAAGTTGTTAAGGTAGATCACGATTAGTCAATAGATGCTTTATGTTTAAAGTTAAACAAAGTTAGAATGGGTTTGCTTGGTTTGAATTGTACTTAAATTGTACATGAGTTTGAGCTAACACTGATGTTTATAGATGGCACCAAAAAAATCAACCACTTCTCAAGCTAAGAGACCAAGAGCTACTCAGTCTCCATCTCCTCTTCCTAGACAATTCGATGCAGCAAGTTCTAGTAGGGTGGTTGCTCCACCAATTGGTATGACTGAGGAGAAGAAGGAGAGATTCAAGGAATTTCTTGCTAAGAAGATTATCAAGCGGCACTATATGGTAGATTGGGATGTACTTAGGGAGTATGACTTAAAGATAGCTATGTAGTGGTTGTTAGGAAATGGAGTATGGCTAAAGTTGTTCACAGTTCAAGAGAAGACTTATAAACAAACAACTTTGGCTTTCCTTTCATCTTTCAAGATTAAATACGAGTATATCAGCTCTAAAGTGGACAATGAGGTAGAGTTCTTTACATTTGGACAAACTCATACCCTCAATATGTTAACATTTGTACGGGTGATGGGCTTGTATACCCGAGCCGAGCTTGAGGATGAAGAGTTTTTCGATTTGCCAATGAGTCTTCCCCAGGGAATTTCAGTAAATAAGTTCTAGAGAGAAATCTCTAATGAGAGAAGTTTCAGGGTAAGCAAATCCAAAGCTTCCACTTTGAAGAAGACTAGTACTCAAGTCTTCCATCACATTCTTGTAAGGACAATTTATGGGAAGTACGAAAGCCCTAGGGCTGTGAGGGAACATGATCTATTGCCCTTATACAGTGTACTAAAAGGGTTTCCGGTGAATGTGGGCATCATAACTGCATTTGGAATTTGCCGACAAACATTTGATAAAAGTAAAGGTATTTTCATTAGAGGGCTAATTACAAGGATCCTCAAGAATTTGTAGTTGTGGCCTATAAGTGATAGGCTAAAAGACTCTTGTGCCAATCCCGAACCACTACCAGAAACCCCTTTTAATTAGCAAGGTATTGCTAGAGTCTCCGATCTTGATTTAGACATTTAGGACCCTGGTGCTCCTAATGTTATGCCATCAACATCTAACTTCTTAGTTGGAAATTTGAAGAGATTAGAAATTAAAGTAGTTGAGATTAAGTAGACTCAAAAGGGAATTGCTGAGATTTTAAAGAACATCACCATGAAAGTAAGAGTGGCTATTCCCTCTTATTTCTCTCGTCCTCAAACCTAGAAGGATGCAAGTCCCAGTTAACCTTCGGTTCTCCTACTCGTAAGTGCTTTAGAAGAAGAAGAAGAAGGAGATGACGAGTCTAAAGAGGAAGACTCTAATGATGAGGAAGAAGGATCAGAAGAAGAGGATAGTGATGATGACGAGGAAACACATAGTGTCCAGTAAGAAACAGCCGGACAAGGTGCTAAGGATGATGATGAGGAAGAATCATTCGGGGAAGATGAAGACAATTTTGATGAAGAGATAGGAGATGAGGCTAATTGGCTTGTTTTCTTTCTTTTATGATGTTTTCTTTTGTTGTATTTTATTAGGTTTAGACTCATTATATGTTTGAGAGCTCAACCTCACTGATGTTCTATTAATTAAGACTTTCATAGTATGAGTTTATTGTATTTTGTTTTTGTTTTGTCTTGATGGTCAAGTGTCTTTTGTTGTTCGAGTTGTCGTGGAATTAAGAGCTGTACTCTCTGATGGTTTGAGAATCAATGAAATGGCCAAACTACATATTTCAGGGAAGTTCAGTTCTTATTGTTTATCAATTTTCATCTTTTTAGTTATTCCTTTTCTCTACCTATTCTATGTTTGCTTCCCTTAAACATAACATTGAGGACAATGTCTCCCATTAAGTGTGGGGAAGGTTAAATCTTGTTTATCAAAAGGCTTCCACTTAATGTACATGATCAAACATAGAGGATAAAATTTGTACTTAATTTTGTGTATAACTACTTCTTGTGCACTTAGTGTACATGATCAATATTGTAGGATAAAATATAAGTAGAGCACGCTTACTTGTTATATAATGAATGAATTTAGAGGTTGGAAGGGAATCGGAGTCATTAGTTCAAAAGTTAATTGATTGCGTTTCTAAATTTTCTAAGTAGTATATCTACTTTTCAATTACTTTTGAAAGTTCAATTAACCTTGAATGAAAAGAGCAAATGAAGTAATTCACTTGTTGACACTTCTTGAGAATCTTGAGAAATAGAGTAAATTAAAGTGTTTAAGGATTGAATTAACAGGGGTGGGCTTAGGTCCCTCAAAAGAGCAAAGTTTGACCTTACTACTAATTTTTGTCTTTACACTACTGCAATAAGAATCTATAAAGATCAAGTTCGTAAGGCTTGGCTTTGGTCCCTCAAAAGAGCGAAGTTCGACTCCGCTGTTGATCTTTATCCTTATAACCAAGTTAGTATGGGTAAGCTTTGGTCCCTCAAAAGAGCGAAGTTCGACTCCGCTGCTGATCTTTGGTATTTTTAATAAAAAAAAAAAAGAGAGAAGAAAAGAAAGAAAAATGCGAATGTAATGTGTAAGTTGTTATTAGAGAGATTCAATAAAAAAAGTAGAAATATAGGAGAAAGATGGAGGCAATATACTTTTCTTCTAGATTAATGTTCTTAGAAGTAATTGAAGGGTTTTTATACACTTAAGAAAGTAGATGAAGTATAACCAATTTTCGTTTGATCAATTTGACTTTGTGCTAACTTTATGCTTTTAGAAGCTATCATTAAATAATAAGGGTAAAGTATGTTTTACTTTGATTAGTCTTAAAATATTGGTTTGTGTGTTCTAAGGACACAATGTGATAGGCAAAAAGTTAATCCACTGAGAATGCTTTATTGATTATGCAATTGATTGTTTTTTAAGTGTTTGCTTAAGGATAAGCAAAGCTTAAGTGTGGGGAAGTATGATAAGTGTAAATTATTTTACACTTTCAAGGCATATTTAGGCATAAATTGTTCATAATTGTGATTCAATTCTTAAGTTTTGGTACTTAATTGTATAATATATTGATTTCATATGAGTCATGAGCAAGAGGATGAAATTTACACAAGAACAAGGACTTTTAATTCAATTAGGGCCGTGAGGAGAATAAAACTTTGAAGTAGAAACAAGAATTATTTAATTATGGGCGTGATGAAGAATGATTGCAATGACCAGCACTGATCATACGTTCAATTACTGGCAAGATTGAGGAAGCACTAATGATCCCTCTATCAATTACGGTCATGATTACATAGCAAGAAGGTGATCGTGCCATCAATCACAAACGTGATCAGTTGTAATGAAGTGACAAGGAGTTCATGTCCACTATCATGCCATGATTAGTGTAAAATCTTGTTTTTCAAGATTACCACTCCTCGAGTGACAAGTATGATAAGAGTAAACACAACTGTTCTTCTTCAACTTTTTCACACGAACTAGTATGGGAAAAACGTTTTAACATCAGGTGGTGCCTTGAAATGGTATATTCTAGTCTGTGGATGAGAAGAATATAAATATACCGCGACTTTTGGAAGAAAGAAGAAGATCAAGAGAAGAAAACATCAAAATGAATACCATCAAGAAACATAGGAGATCATAAAATTAAGACCATTAAGTTTTTTTTATTCATGTTCCTAGTGTAGTGATATTGTAACATGAGTTTGTGTAACATTCTTTATTAAATTCAAGAGAATTGTGAAGAATCTAGTATCTGTATACTGTTGTACCAAAATTCTTCAAGTGAATCAAAAGGGGTTTTATTCTTTTCTCTTCTATTATGTTGTGTTTTAATTCCTTTTTCTTATTTCTCTGTATTTGTCTTTTTATATAATGTATGAGTGATAAAATAGGGTTTATGAAGTCATTTTAATATGAATGTATTGTGAATTGTTACAATTCTTATTAATTATGAATTTTTCATGATTAAAACTTCATATAAGTTGAGATAGTATAGTACACAACACAATCTTATAGCAGATCTCAATGGAATACATTGAGAGACGATTCCGTTGAGTAGATCTTAATCACTAGAACGATCTAATCCTATTAATAAAGATATTATTAGGAAGTTTGTTGCATGTTTAGGGAATTCAAGGATTAGTAAGTTTTTAATGCAATCTTGACTTATCCATTTATTGAGAAGAGATTCTAAAGAATGCAATCGGGATTAGAATTGAGTAATTCTAAGAAGAATACTCATGAATAGAGAATTCATGTAGATGAGTAATTATTAGGATGGATAGTTCATAAGCCATGTTAATATGATGAAGTAAACATGCTTTGTAAATTGTTGTTTTCGTGTCATAATTCTATCTATTGTGTTTTCTTGGTATTATCTTAAAATTAGTACAGTTTAGTTGTAGAGATTAGTTAAATTATTTCATTAACTCGATTGGTAGCTAGTTAATAGGAAGAATATTTAGTACTAGTGTTTGAATCCATTTTCCAGTAGAGATGACCCTATACTTATTCGTACTAACAAACGATTGGTACACTTGCCTATTAAATCGAGTAAATGATAAAATATAGGAATCTAATTTGTAAAACTCAAAAGCTCTATTTAGAAACAATCAGCCACACATCCATTGGTTGCTACAGGAATCGTAGAACGTTTAGAGACAATAAAAACTACCTTAGCTAACAATCTTGGGGTTAAAAAACCAGCAAAACATATGATAGTTGCAAATGAAGTGTTAGAATCTTATCTTATTAAGATATTTGATCATAAGTCTAAGGCAGATGTAATAATTCTCCCTATAATGAAATATGGAGCAATATTAAGGATGAATTGGATGTCATCTATACAAGCAATAGTGGACAATTGTAGGAAAGAAGTAACATTTAACACTCTAGATGGAACTAGAGTAACTTTTGTGGGAGAAACTGTGCAAGGAAAACAGAGAGAATTAGGTTTAATAAACACCAATTCCATGTATCTAGCCTATGCTATTGAAGGAGAGAAAAGTAAGCCTGACTTTGCTAATATCAAAATAGTGAAAGAATTTGTAAACGTATTCCCAGAGGAATTACTAGGGTTATCTCCTAAACAAGAGATAAAGTTTTCAATTAATTTGATACTAGGAATAGAACTATCTCTAAAGCTCCCTATAGGATGAACCTTATTGAACTCAAAGAGCTTAAGAAACAATTATGAGAATTACTAGATCATAGATTCATATGACCTAGTATATCTCCCTAGAGAGCTCCAGTTTTGTTTGTAAAGAAGAAAGATGGATCCTTATGACTCTATATCAACTATAAACGACCATCAAGAACAAATACCCATTACCCTATATAGATGACCTATTTGATCAATTACAAGGAGCAAGTGTATTTTCCCAAATTGATCTAAGGTCAAGGCACCACCAATTAAGGATTAAGGCAAAAGATGTGCATAAAATTGCTTTCCATACCCAATACGGACATTATGAATTTTTAGTAATGCTCTTTGGACTGATGAATGCTCCTGCAACATTTATGGATATAATGAATCGAGTATTTCACTCATTGTTAGATAAATGTATGATTATTTTTATTGATGATATTTTGGTATACCTAACTACTACGGAACAATATGACAAACATTTGAGAGTAGTATTGCAAATCTTATGAGAAAATCAGTTGTATGCCAAATTGCCTGTGTGAGTTCTAGCTAAATTAGATATCTTTTCTTAGGCATAAGATCTCTAGGAAAGGAATATCGGTAGATCCTGAAAAGATTAAGACAATTGTAGAGTGGAAAAGGCCAAAAATTGTTATTGAAGTAAGGGGTTTTCTTGGGTTAGCTAGTTACTATAGAAAATTTATTAAGGACTTTTCAGAAATTGCCAAACCCTTAACCCAATTAACACAAAAGAACGAGAAGTTTGTTTGGAATGATGATCGGGAGAAGAGTTTTCAAGAACTAAAGCAACGATTAGTCATTGCACCAATATTAGTGCTACCAACAGTAATGAACCTTTTGCAGTATATAGTAGTGCTTCACGTAATGGTTTAGGATGCGTCTAAACGTAGAATGGGAAAGTGATTGCTTATGCACCTAGATAATTAAGACCGCATAAGCAAAATTATCCCACACATGATTTAGAACTTGTTGCCATCATTTTTGCCTTAAAAATTTAGAGACATTATTTATAAGAGTCTGAAATATTTGTTCACACAAAAGGAGTTAAACATGAGGCGAAGAAGATGGTTATAACTCATTAAGGATTATGACCTAACCATTAACTATTGTCCAAGAAGATAAATGCAGTAACAGATGCATTAAGTCAGAAAAATTATGTAGAAGTAGCATCTTTGCTTACAGAACAAAGTAAACTTGTCGAAGAATTTAAAAGATTAAATTTGGAGTTTTGTTGGCATGAACCCAATATAGAATTGGCAAACTTAACGATTCAACCAACACTAATAAGTAGAATAAAGGAAGCCCAACAAAAAGACCCTATCATGAAATCAATGGAGTTAGGTATACAATAAGGAAAATACCTTGAGTTTGATATTAAAGAAGATGGGTCTATATGGAATGGTAAAATATTATGTGTAACTGGATGTGAAGAAATATGGAAGGAAATCCTAAAAGAAGCCCACTATTTTGGTTATAAAGTTCATCCAAGATGTCCTAAAATGTATTAAGATTTAAAACAAAATTATTGGTAAGAAGGGATGAAAAGGGATGTTTTAGAATATGTGGCAAAGTATGAAACATGCCAAAGAATCAAAGCAAAACACCAAAGGTTAGGTGGATTGTTACAACCACTTTCGATTTCAGAGTGGAAATGGTATCAAATAACCATGGATTTTGTAAGTTCTCTTCCTAAGACTCTAACTGGACATGATGCAATTTGGGTAGTTGTAGACCAACTTACCAAATCAGCTCATTTCCTTTCGATGAATATGACTTATCCTTTGGAGAAATTAGCAAGAATAAATATTAAGGAAATAGTTTAACTACATGGCATACCTGTCAGAATTGTTTCCAATAGTAATCTCAGATTTGTTTCAAAGTTTTGCATAAGTTTGCAAAAGGAGTGATAGGAATCAACCCCTTGGATTAATTATATGAAGTCAAACTAGAGGACTCGAAGGACTCGCCTAAAGAATACTAGCTTAAAGCCCTATCCAAGATGGAAATTCCTATCTCAACCTCTGTGTTTCCCTTTTCTATTGACTTGACTGTTAAGCCTTCACATGTGCCAAACTTGTCGAACAGTTGTGCCATGATAGAATATCTAAGCAGACAACCTTGAGACTATTTGAGCCAAGCTGCTGAATTGACAAAAAATGTCCAACCCTAACCTTAACTGACTACTTTACAATAAGACTAACTAAGCTTTAACCTAATCCTGATCAGGTCAGCCCCTGCTTGTAAATTCTTTTTCTTTTCTACTTTATATCATATGTATAATGTCTAGCCACCGAGTGATACGTGTCTTTTAACACAACATTTTAGAATAATTATTTACTTTTTGTACTAAATATTCTTTATCTCTTTTACCCTTTTTAGTATGTATTGCATAACTTAATTGTAAGAATACCCTTTTATCTTTTCATATATGTAAAGTAACCTTAGTGGATGAGCATATAAACCCCACTTAATTGTATACAGATAATCAATCATCGATATCAGAATTTTATTCAAATTTCCTTTGAGTAACCCTAATGTTCTCATTACCCTTCAACTTTTATCTATTCCCTTTAGTAAAGAGTAGTGGCAAGTAACCCTTCAATTCGAACCAGTGAGTCATATCTGGCGGATTGTAGGTTAAGTAGGATTGATTGGTGCATCATATCTATTTAGTAGCTACCTGGACTTTGCTAAGTTTTCTTTTGTTTCTTTTGGTTTGCTTTATTGTAGTACTTCTTCATGTGTTCGACCCTAGAGAAGCATCAACTTCACTGGTATTAGAGCCAGGTTCTGAGAGAGAGTATGCGAAATTCCAATGAAGTTTTGGTTCATGTTTGCTGTTTGTGGCTGTTGTGTTTCTTCCATAGCTACTTCCATGTATTCATGTAAAGTAAGTTTGGTGTTGTGAACTGTATAATGAAGATTTGTGTGTTGGTAAGTGTAATTACATTGTTACTCTATTCTTACTTTGTTTTCTACTATAAAAGCAAAGCAAGTTCATTTTTGTTCTATTTAAGTGATTATTGAGTATTAAGTTGTTGGTGTGTTAGTTAAAGTTTTGGGTAGTACGATAGCATTGTTTTTCCCATGTATTGTGTTGTTAATCTATTTGAAAGTATTATTCGATATCGGACTCCAATGTTCAAGGTGTTATTAGAGACCAAAGTAGTGGTGCTTAACCTGGTCATAGTCAAAATGGTAGTAAAGCTCTAAGTCAATTGATGACAACTTTGTTAAGAATCTAGTCACCACAATGCAAGTTACCAAACAATAGCCCCAAAGAGTACAACACCAAAACCCACTAGAAAATGCTCTTGAGAGACACTATAGCCAAGTTAATCAAGCTAATCAACTAATTCAACCCCCTCAAGCTGGAGGAGTAGCAGACCGAGCTGCCAGATGAAGATTAGAGTTAGAGGAGATTGAAGAAGATGATGAGAAGATAAATGCCGAGGAGTATGGTGAGGAAGAAGAAGAGGTTGATTATTACCAAGCACAGGAGCAAGGATGCCGAGCCCCTCGAGGACTAGATAATGTTAAGGTCTAAATCCTACCCTTTAGTGGAAGTAAAGATGCATATGAATACTTAGAGCAGGAAGACAAGGTCGAGAAGGTATTTGACTGTTAAGGGTACATAGATGCTTTCAAGGCTAACTTACTACACTGGAGTTTACTGGATATGCTACAATGTAGTAGAAAAATCTAAATATAACCAAAGCAAGCGATTGAAAGCAAGGAGTAAGGACTTGGGATGAGATGAAAAGGTTGTTAAGGGGTAGATTTATGCTCGAGACCTACTTATAAGATACATTTGCAAAGTTGTAGAAACTTCGTTAAAGAGGTCGATTTGTTGATGAATATGTGAGAGAGTTTCAAATGCTTATGATCTAAGCCTACATGGAAGAACCAGAGGCCTACACAGTATTGAGGTTCATTTCTAGGCTCAAATATGAGATTTGCAACATTGTGGAAGTTTAGAGGTTTTGTACCTTGCAAAAGGCAATTAAAATAGCGTAGAGGGTTAAGAAGCAGAGGAGAAGTGCTCCAAGCTGACCTAAGCCAACATTCTCCCAAGCCCTTATCCCGCATCAACCTATTTAAGTCAAGTCAAAGAGGCCATACCAAGCTAAGAAAAGGAATGACCAACCTAACAATAGCTAAGTAGGTTAGCAAGGTTGAACAGGATAGCTGAAACAAATCGAGTCTAGGTTAACCCGAAAACATATGAGAGAATATAGACCTCCAGATGGAGGACAAGTGAGGTGAAGTGTTTTAAATGCTTAGGCTTTAGACATATGGCTACTGAGTATTCGAATCGACGTATCATGGTGCTCCGAGGAGATGCAATAGATAATACTAACGAGAGCAAATCCAAAGAAGAGAAGGATGTTAGGAAGGTAAAAGCTAAGGAGGAAAAGAAGACCTGTGTCTATGTCGACCAGGGAGAAGTGATGACACTAGTCTTAAGGCAAATACTGAATTCCTTATTGAACTCTAAGGAAGACTGGAAGGAAAATTTGTTCCATACTAAATGTACCATCAAAGGATAGTTGTGCACTATTATAGTGGATGGAGAAAGTTGTACCAACATAGTCGCACAATCCTTTATGTAGAGGTTAGGTTTACCAACCTTAAAGCACCCCCAACCTTACAAGCTACATTAGCTTCATAATAAGGATACTTTGTATGTGACTGAATAAGTAACTGTATCATTTAGTGTTGGAAATGTGTACAGGGATGAGGTAGTGTACGATGTCATCCTTATAGGAGCTTCACATTTGTTACTTGGAAGACCTTAGTTGCTCAATCGACTTGTAACTCACAACGGATATAAGAACACCTATATCTTTGTTAAGGATAAAAAGAAGATTGTACTATAGCCCATGACCCCATCTCAAGTAAATGAGACCCATAATTAGCTCACATGAGCTAATAAGAAGAAGGCCTTAATGATGAGCCAAAAAGAGCTTGGAGCTATTGAAAAGGCTAAAGAGCCTATGTTTCTATTGATTAGAAGATTGTTAGAGACAAGAGATCTAAAGGATGTTCCAGATGAAATCCGAAGGCTGATTAATGAGTTTCCAACTTGTTTCCTAGGGAACTGCTTAAAGGACTACCCCTTTTCTGAAGCATAGAGCACTACATTGATCTATAGCCAAGTGCTGCCTTACTAAATCGACCAGCATATAGAATAAACCTTAAGCAAGTAGCCGAGTTGAAAAGACAAGTGGATGAGCTCATAAAGCAAGGGTACATGAAGGAGAGCATAAGCCCTTATGCCGTACTTGCTCTGCTCATCCCTAAGAAGGATGGTTCATGGCGCATATGCATCAACAATTGAGCAATTAATCAAATCACTATCAAATATAGGTACCCAATATTGAGGCTCAATGACATGTTGGATGAGCTCCATGGTGTCAAAATATTGTCAAAGATTAATCTACAAAGTAGCTACCACCAAATTCTTATGAGGCTGGGTAATGAGTGGAAAACTACCTTTAAGATTAAACATGGTCTCTACAAATGGTTAGTTATGCCATTCGACTTTACTAATGCATTGAGCACATTCATGAGATTAATGAACCATATAATGTGCCCTCTAATTGGAAGGTGTGTGGTCATGTACTTCGATGACATATTGGCATACACTGTTGACCTAATCAACCATGTTCAACATCTCCAAGCAGTATTTGACATTTTGTAATCCAAATAGTTGTATGGGAATTTAAAGAAATGTACATTTTACCAAAATAAAGTGATTTTTCTTAGGTTTGTAGTGTTAAGGGAAGGAATCCAAGTAGTTAACTAAGATCCAAGCTGCTCTGGAATGGTTGATGCCGAAAAATGCCATTGAAGTTCATAGTTTTCATGGCCTAGCTTCTTTTTATAGGCGATTCGTTAAAAACTTCAATACCATAGCCACCCCCTTGACTAAGCTAACAAAGAAAAGTGATGGGTTTAGATGGAATGACCAAGATGAACAGAGCTTCAAGGAGATTAAGGTGAAGCTCACCTCTACCCTTGTCCTATCATTACCAGATTTTAACAAACCCTTTGAATTGAAATGTGATACGTCAAGCATTAGAATTAGTGCAATCCTAATGTAGGAACAAAGACCTGTCACCTACCATAGTGAGAAGCTTAATGGTGCTACCCTGAACTATTTTGTGTACAAAAAATAGTTATACTCTCTTTTTTAAGCCCTTATTGTTTGGCAACACTACTTGCTGCTATGACAGATTGTTATTTACATTGACCATGAATCATTGAATATCTTAGGAGTTAGAACAAACTCTCAAAGAGACAAGCCAAGTAGTTAAAGTTTATGAAAGGATTTTCGTATGTGATTCAATATAAGAAAGGAAGCATAAATGTGGTTGTTGATGCTCTATCACATTAGCAAACCTTATTGACTACTCTATAGACAAAATTACTGGGATTTTCTCTTATCACTAAGTAGTATACTAATGACCCCCATTTCGATCCGGTTATTAAGTAATGCCGAGAAGGAGAAGTTGTTGGAGGGTATTATCTTAAGAATAACTATCTGTTCAAGGACCGAAGGCTGTGTATACCAAATTGTTCTACGCGTAAGCTATTGGTTATGAAAGCTCATAGTGTTAGATTATTATGTCACTTTAGGGAGACCAAAATAGCTAAACTGTTGAAAAAAAACTTTCACTGGCCTAGTTTAGCCAAGGATGTACATAAGGTAGTTAATAATTACGAAGTGTGTAAGTAAGCTAAGGAGAAGAGAGAACCCCAGGAAGAATACATGCCCCTGCCAACGCTAACCTTATCTTGGGTCAACCTCAACATGGACTTTATCCTAGGGTTGCCCTAGATATCCAAAGGAAAAGATTCTATATTTGTTATAGTGGACCATTTCAGCAAAATGGCATACTTCATCTCATGCCATCGAACTAACAATGCTTTATACATTGTTGATATGTTTTTGTAGGAAGTTTTTTTATTACATGGAGTACCAAAGATTATTGTTTCAAATCAGGACACAAAATTTTTAAGCTATTTTTTGAAGGCTCTATGAAGAAGAATTGGAACTAAACTTGTGTTCTACTCCAATAGCTACCCTTAGATTAATGGCCAAATAGAAGTGGTGAATAGAATGCTAGGAAACTTACTTAGAGATATCGTAGGAAAGAACTTAAGGGACCAGGATCTATATCTACCAGTTGTAGAATTTGCATACAACTGAACTATCCATAGTACTACTGGAAAGACTCCATTCAATGCCATCTATGGCCTCAATCCTATTATTCCCTTAGCTATGATCAGTACCCCTACAACTATTGAAGAGATTCAATCTAGAGTTGACCAAGCTCAAGAATTACAAGAGATACACTAGTTTATAACTAAGAAAATCACTAAGTTCAATTAGAGACAACAAGAGATTGGTAGTTGAGGTTGCTAAGTTGTTTCTTTCCAGCTAGGAGACTTAATATGGATACACCTTAGCCAAAAATGATTCTCACACTTGAGACAAAGTAAGTTATGTCCTCAAGCTAATGGTCCATTCAAGATCCTAAAGAAGGTTAGCTGTAATGCCTACCAAATCGAGTTAACTCATGATTATGGTGTCTCCCTCACTTTCAATGTGTCTGACTTGATTCTTCACCAACCAGTAGAAGACCCTGCAAGTAGCCTAAAAGAAGAGCAAGAGACCACTTCGGATTTAAGGAAAAATATTTCTAACCACTAGGCAAATGATAGGAATTAGTCCCCTGAACTGATCACATGAAGCCAAGCTAGAGGACTCTAAAGACTCACTCGAAGAATACTAGCTCGAAGCCCTATCCAAGATGGAAATCCCTATCCCGACCTCTATGTTTCCATTTTTTATTGATCTGACTACCATGCTTTCACATGCGCCATACCTGTTGAACAGCCATGCTATGATAGAGTATCTGAGGAAATAGCCCCAAGACTATCTGAGATGAGCTCCTGAACCAACAATAGATGTCTAACCCCAACCTAACTAACTACTCTACAGTAAGACAGACTAGCCGCCGACTTGATCCCAATTACATAGGCCCCTGACTGCAAATTCCTTTTCTTGTCTCCTTTTACCATATTTCTAACGTCCAGCCACCTAGTGATACGTATCTTTTGGCATAACATTTTAGAAGAATTCTTTACTTTCCGTACTAAATATTTTTTTCTCTTTTACCCCTTTTAGTATGTATTGTATAACCTAATTGTAAGAATACTCTTTTGTCTTTTCGTACATGTAAAGTAACCTTAATAGATGGATATATAAACCCTCACTTAATTGTACGTAAACAATCAATCAACAATATCAAAATTTTATTCAAGTTTCTTGTGAGCAATCCTAGTGTTCTTATTACCCTTTAATTCTTATCTATTCCCTTTTGCAAGTGACGAGTGACCCTTCAGTTTGAATTAGTGAGTCATATCCGGTGGATTATAAGCTAAATAAAATCAATTCATGCATCATATCCATTCAATAGCTGCTCAGACTTTACTAGCTTTTCTTTTGTTTCTTTTGGTTTACTTCATTATGGTGTTTCTCTGTATGTTTGACTTCAGAGACACATGAAGGAGTTAAGCACTAAACTTCATTTTAGTATAGCATATCATCCATAGATAGATGGACAATCTGAAAGAGCTATACAAACTCTGGAAGATATGTTACGTACCTATGTTATGGAATTTAAGGAAAGCGAGGATAGACATTGTCCTTTGGTAGAATTTGCTTATAATAATAGTTACTACTCAACTATACAAATGCCCCCGTATGAAGCTCTCTATGGTAGGAAATGTAGAATCACCATTATTTTAGGATGGAATAGAAGCAATAGCTTTAGGGCTGAACTTAATGCAAGAAACAATAGGTAAGGTAGCTATTATTAAGCAAAAGATAAAGGAAGCTTAAGACAAACAAAAGAGTCAAGCAGATCTCAAACCGCAAAGTGTAGAGTTTGAAATCAATGATCTTGTATATTTAAAGATAAGTCCAATCAGAAGCATTCATAGAGTAAGAACTCAAGGAAAGTTCAGCCTATGTTATATTGGAGCTTTCAAAATATTAGAAAGAGTGGGTAATCTAGCTTATCGTCTTACTTTACCCCCAAACTTATCGACTATTCATATCGTATTCCATGTTTCTATTCTATAGAAACATACATCTGATCCAAATCGAGTGACTGATCAAGTTAAAGCCTAACTTGACATATGAAAAACACCCAACCAAAATTTTGGATTGAAAACTTAGAAATTGTGAAACAAGGAGAAACGTATTGTAAGAATATTATAAGGAAAACATGGAGAAAAAGAAGCTACATGGGAAATGGAGGATAAAGTTTGGAAATGTTAACCTCAACTATTCAAAGAATTAGGTACGGTTTTAAGTTTTGAGGACAAAGGTTATTTAGGAGGAGAAGAATATAAACTCCTAGAGACTTTAGTATAAGCTAGGCTAATCGCTAGGAAATATTTAGAAATATATTTAAGATCAACTAAAATCACTAGGAGAGATTTAAGACTTATACATAGAACGTGATAAGACATCTATAAACAATGATGAAAATTACCCATATTCCTTGGAATTAACCAAGTCAAAGATAGGAATAATTAGTCAAATAAAGTTAACTCATGTAAAATTAAGACTAAAGACTTAACATGGAAGAGACAAAATTGAACAAGTAATTAACTGTGATATAAGCCATGACATAATGCAAGAACCTTATTGGGTTTATCTTAGAAGATCCAAACTTCTGGTGAGGTTAAAAGCTTAGGAGCTTGGTTTGGGAAAGCAAGCAAAGAATTTATATTTTGAATTTCAAAAGAAACTATGTTAAGTTATATGTATTATGTTTTATCTAAAAGCTCTCTAATATATTTAAATTAAGTTTGTAAATTTATATTTAATTAATAATATTTAGACTTTATTTTATATCATTAAGTTTATAATACACTGTAAAATTCTAATATTGATACTTCATGTACTTATTAGAATTAACTAAAAATGTTTTTTTAGATATGTGAATAGTTACTTTTAATCTATACATAACGATCTATCACTACTAAACTATCTTCAGGGTCATGATAGTAATGCTAATCCTCGGTATAGTATTCTTATTACTAAAACTATTCTTGTTGTTCTCACCATTTTTTCTAGCTTCTCTCTTGATCCTTAAATACTCTCCTTTCTTACACTGAGTTTTTCTCGTGAAATTCTCACTTTGCATGGACTGAAAAACTCAAACGATCCCTCTTTATTGTTTATTTCCTTTTGATTTTATTCATCTGTGCTTTTGGTTTCTCCACTCTCTTCATTAATGGTCGTGTCTCTTATAATATTCCAAGCATCATAATTGTTTGCCGTCTTTCGTCCTTTCGTTTCCCAATTATTATAATTCTTCTTTACCCACTCTCTAGCTCCGATGGTTTGTTTACCCTTCACGTTTTCCTTTATTTTATCATTATTTTTCATCCTTTTCCATTCTTTCGCTTTGTTTTTCCTATTAGTTACTCTAGTCCTTTCACCGTAATTATTCTTTTCATCCAAATTGTCTGACTTCTTATTTCCTTCTCTAGTCTTTTCCTCACATATCTGTGTTGATTTCTTTTCTTCATTCTGAACCTCCTCCCCTTTATTTGATATTTTTTCATGATTTGTGTCTTTACTCGTTCCATCAATCATGTCCATCTCCCATCTTTACTGTTCACATTTTTGCCTTATCTGAAGTCATACGCTGTTTATGGTGTCCTATGCACCCGTAGTTTGTACAGAACAAAGAGGGTTCCTCATATTGTACTTGGTATTTTATATTATTAATAAGAATAGAATGGACTAGAGGCGTCTTGAAATCCACCTAGATGCATAGACATGCAAACCTGCCTCTCTTGCCTCTACTGTGTATAAGTTGTATCTTAAAACCATCCCTAAAGCTTTTCCATTTTTTTCAGTTCAATTCTTGAATAATATTCAATAAGAAGGCCATAAATTCTTGCCCAAACAACAATAGCTGTAAAGTCAGCCATAAATGGTCTAATGTTTGGGGTCCACCTTCAGATGGCTACGAAAAATCCATTCATGAACCAAGGTCCTCCTTTATATGGTACAGAACGAAGGGAGTCCCTCATATTGTACTTGGTATTTTATATTATCAACAAGAATGGAATGGACTAAAGGTATCTTGAAATCCACCTAGATGCATAGACATGCAAATCTACCTTTCTTTGCCTCTGTTGTGTATAAGTCGTATCTTAGAACCATCCCTAGAACTTTTCCAATTTTTTCTAGTTCAATTCTTGAATAATATTCAATAGGGAAGCCATTAATTCTTGTCCAAACAACAATAACTTTAAAGTCAGCCATAGATGGTCTAAAGTTTGGGGTCCACCTTCGAATGCCTAAGAAAAATCCATTCATGAACTAAGGTCCTCCTTTAATACTCTATTGTATGTCTTCTTCCAAATTTAGGGAGATAATGTAGAATCCCCTACTTGTATTGATAATTTTGAAGTTCCCTTGGTTTAAGATAACCTTTGATATTTGAGTTTCAAAGCAACTCCAAGAATGAGAGAAGGGAATATGGAAAGAAATTCACTAGGTATTTGATACCCTCCTTGGTATTCTATTTCCCCTTTTATATACCCCTCTGATTTCGTTTGTATAGTATTCTATACTACTAGATCTATTAGAAATTTGTTATTTTCATACAGATCTGTTATTTTGTTGTACAATCTATTATCTACTAATGTTATCTATCTATTTGTATGCTTAAGTTTCTATGTAATCTCTTAAGTAGCCCGGTCTTAGCTTATTTCTCCATGCCCTAATATGTCTCGGCTATTGAATCATAACATTTCCTCCCTCTAATGAAAGAACCACCTTATCTTCAAGGTGAAAATCCAGATATGTTTGTTGAAAGTTAGACTTGTCAACCCAACTAGCTTCTTCTAATGGTAAGGACTCCCATTGAACTAACAATTGTTGAACTAGTTGAGACTGTTGAACAATCTGTCTACTGTCTAAAATGACTAATGGTCAAACCACCGATCCTTGTCTATATGGTTGAAGCTTAACATAGACATAATCCCCTATCTCAAATGATTTATCTATCTTATGTTGATCAAACAAGTTCTTCATTCTTAATTGAGCTTAAAAAAGATTGGTCTTCAACTGTTTCAAGATCATGTCTCGTAGATGCAACTCCTGTTCCACAACTTCATTAGAAGTTGATCCCTGTAAATAATCAATTATCTTTAGGGGTTCACGACAATTTAAAGCTGTAAATGGGGTCGTTTTAGTACTAGTATGAAAGTTGGTATTAAAACAATACTCGACCCAACATAAAAATTTAACCTAGTTTGATGGATGATCCATTACAAAAGATCTCAAGTATTGCTCAAAGCATCTATTGAGCACTTTAGATTGCCCATCTGTCTGTAGATGATAAGCTGAGCTCATGTTTAAAGTAATACCACTCAATCAAAACAATTCTTGCCAAAAATGGCTAGTAAAAACTTTATCCCTATCTGTAACAATGGATTTGAGAAGACCATGTAACTTCACTACTATTTGAACAAATAGTTTTGCTACCTTTATTGCTGTATAATTGGTTTGTAGTAGACTAAAGTGAGCATATTTGGTCAATCTATCCACTACAACTAAAATGACCATACAACCCTTTGAAATAGGAAGTCCAATAATAAAATCCATAACAATCTCCTTAAATACTTTGGAAGGTATATTTAATGGTTGAAGTAAACTAGCTAGTGAAGTGGTCAAATATTTGACTTACTGGCATACACTGCAACTCCTAACAAAATCCTCCACATCTTTTCTCATACCCTCCTAAAAGAAAGAAACATTTAATTGCTTCAATGTCTTCAAAACTCTTGTAAGACCTATTACCGGAGTATAATGGAACTCACAAAGTAATCATGGTATAATGTCAGTTTTGGTAGGAATAAAAATTTGACTACCGAGAAATAATAATCTATCTTTGATATGTAATGGATACAAAAGTTGTTCTCCCTACACACAGTTGTCCATTCATTTCTTCCATGTAGTATCATGTTTATATTGATACAACATATAAGAAATAAAGTCAAAAGAAGGCATGTTAATAGCCATGTACTAACCTGAGTGCTCAAACTGCCTAGACAATGCATCAGCTACATTATTGTCCACTCCTGGTTTGTACTGAACTTTGTAATCATAGCCAACAAGTTTTACCAAGTAATGTTGTTGTTCTGGAGTCTGAATAGTTTGAGTTAACTTTTCCCTTAAACTCTTCTAGTCAGTGCATATGATAAAATGTCTTCCTAATAAGTAATATCACCACTTCTTAACTGCCTCAACCATTACTACCAATTATGATACGGATTACCATGGATGAACATACGAAGCCAATATCGTGCATAACCAATAAGGTGGGTCCGAGCCACAAGATGGCTTGAAGAGTAAATGGTAGTCGAAGGTTAAGCAAGGGTTCCCATGCACCAATAAAGGATGTAACGTACCAATGCCTCACAGGAGCTCGGAGCACACTTAATATGATACACAAGTATAGCCAGAGGTTACTCACCATTAGTCCACACTCAATGGGCTAAATAAAAGTAGCTCAAGACACTTAGCTCAAGAGAGTAAAAGTTTGGTATATTCTCAGTGTATGATGATGCAGTGATTACATTATGCAAGTATTTATAGTACCCAATTATGGTAAGTCCTAAATAATAGAAAATTACATAAATGAATCCCTAGATGCTAAGAAAAGGAGAATAATTTACAAAGAAAATACGTAATCGTGCAAAAGAGTATTCACTATCAGAAAAGGACTGTACGGATATAAAAAAAGGATAGCATGCGTACGTTTTACTGTCTGTAGTCCTAATAACACTACAAGTTGAGCAAGGGTGGATCCCGATCAAGGCAGTTTGACGTCGATAGTTCGATAGCTCGAACAATTGGTACTAGACTAGGTTAGCTCAAAGGCAACTCATTTTTGGGGTTAGCCTCGGATGGTTGGCTCTTGATTACTATCAACTCAACCTCAACACAATAGAGATTGCAGTATTTAGATTTGGCATTAGGACTGGTGTAAAGTGGGTGTTTTAATTCAGCACGTTGGTTGGTCACCTTGCAACATCTTAGATCGTATGGAGAGCAAAGTAGTTCAGCAGATCAAATTACGTTATGCACTGCTCCTCTGCACTTAACACACCTCGGATAAATCGGCAAACCACCTGAGAAAGTCCACGAGCTCAAAAGCGCATGATCGGTCTTTGATCCCTATCATCCCCTCCAAGTTGTTTGAGATTTAGGATCAAATCTAATTTAGCTCTAGGTTACTCGTCTTTAAGAGTGTAAGGTTAAAGGTCAGCAATGTTGAAAGAGTTTGAGACTCCATATCCTTCGGGCAATTTAATCCTATAAGCATTAAGATTGATCTTTTCAAGCACTTTAAAAGGTCTATCGGCCCCAAGCACTTTAAAAGGTTCATTGGGCTTAAGAGACAACTTACTCTTCCTCAAGTTTGAGAATCATTCCTTGCTAAGGTATATCCAAACTAAATCACCTAGTTGAAATTCTCTCTTCCTCCATCCTTGGCTTCGCTTCTCAAGCTTAATATTAGCTCGATCCAATTGCTATACAACCTTCTGGTACATGGCTTTAATGACCTTAACTTTTTCAACGGTTGGTTGCTCATCATCAAACATCGACTGGGGCACTTGGTCTAATGGCAGCTCAAGGTTGAACCCATAAGCGACCTCGAATGGAGACATGCTTATTATACTAAGGCGATCCTTTTGTAGGAGAACTCAATGATTGGTAAGCAGAGATCCTAGTCAGTCAGGTTTTGTTTCGTGACAACCTGTAGTAAAGTTCCCACAATTCTGTTAACAACTTTGGTCTATCTATCGATCTGTAAGTGGCACGACATGTTGTACAGTAGCTTGGTTCCCATTCGCCTCCACAGCATCCTCCAAAAATGGCTTATGAACTTTAAGTTTCAATCCAAAATAATGGTTTTGGGAATTCCATGCAACTTGATTACTTCTTATAAGAAAAGACAAGAGATAGCCGAAGCGTCATTAGTTTTTTAATAGGGCATGAAATGTGCCATCTTGCTAAATCAACCTACAACCACCATGATAGATTCCTTCCCTCGAGACGTCCTCGGCAATCCTAACATGAAGTCCATACTTAGCTCGGACCATGGTTTAGTCAGGATCAACAAAGGTTGGTAGTATCCTTGCTCGACTCGACTCTTTGCCTTTCAACAGGTCACACACTTTTCTAGCATAGATTGTACATCTCTCTTCATCCTTGGACAAAAGAATATAGAGGATAGTACCTCATAAGTTTGGTGCTAGCCAAAGTATCCTGTCAATCCCCCTCCATGCTCTTCACGCACTAGCAGTTCTCTCATGGAACACGTCAGGATACATAGCCTTCTCTGCCTGAATAAGTATCCGTCCTCCTTGTAATAGTCATTTAATGTCCATCCTTCCTCACATTAGTTATAGATAGGACTAAAGTGTGGATCTTTAGCATACAGATTCTTTATGGTTAAAAAACCAAGTAGCCTTGTTTATGGTTCAGTCAGGAGGGTATATCATCTTAATAGGGCCTTAGCCACTACATTGTTGCTTCCAATCTTATATTTTACAACATAAGAAAAACCCTTCATGAACTTGATCTACTTCGCTTACCTCTAAGACAACTTGGTTGGCTCTTTAGATACTTCAAGGATTCATGATCGATATAGATCATAAGTTCCTTAGGTAGCAAATAGTGTTGCCATACTGTCAAGATTCAGATTAAGGAGTAAAACTCCTTGTCATAAACAGAATAATTGAGTGTAGCTCCTCGAAGTTTCTCATTGAAGTAAGCAATAGGTCAGCCTCCTTACATTAGCACAGCACCTATGCCTAATCGGAACGCATTACACTCTACTTCAAACACCTTGTCAAAGTTTGGTAAGGCTAAGATAGGGGCTATAGTTAGCCTCTCTTTCACGTCCTTGAAACTCATCCTCTCTCTCTCTCTCTCTCTCTCTCCATCTGAATTCAATTTCAACCTTCTTCCTTCATGCTCTACGGAACATGTATTCCTCCTACTGTCATACATAACTACTCGATCAAAAATCTATAGTTTTCCAAGTAGAATGTGGGACGTACTCATAGGTAGTACATTACAAAGCACTTCGTCTCAATATTTTCCCATGCAGATTGGTACGGATTCTTATTTGTTTACCTGTAGGGCTCCCTTATCGCTAAGCCAATGAAGCTTGTAAGGTCTCAAGTAGGGCATAGTTGGCAATTTCAACTACTAGACCATAAATGCAGAGGTTGCATTGGTGTAACTTCTGCTATCAACTATCAAAGTGTACAGTAACTCATTCACCTTGCACTTGATATTAACGAGATTTTCCCTTTATTCGTCTTCTGGTACGAGGCCAATGCTCATCGTCCTCCTCAATACTAAAGTGGTTGGCAAAAAGTTACCTTCCTCTTCGTAGATAACTTCCTCCTCGAATAGTCCAATCTATTCATCCTCTTTCAACTCCTCAACTTCTTTATCAGTGCTGTCGACTTCAACAGTTAACACCTCACCTTAGATCACCATTGTTCACCTATTCAGACATAGAGCAACCATGTGTCCAAATCCTCGGCATTTGAAACACTTGATCTCATTCGTCTTTCTCCCTGAACTCTAGCCCTTCTTGAACTTCCTCGGGGCTTCCTTCTCCTCAGCTTATATAACGAGAACTAGTCAAGTCTCAACAACCTTACTTGGTTCTATTCATGCAGGTCTGCTCAAAACAATTCAGCTATTGCTTGGTCAGCTAACAGGTGGTTGGAATCTTCTTGTTCGGTGCCTTTTAATCCTCTAGGTGACTCGGATTGCATCATCAAGCATTTTAACATCCAAGGTTTCTAGAACATCCCCGATGTCATACTTTAATCCACCAAAGAATCAAGATACAATTCCGCTCTCTAGCTTTATGACTTTACATTGGATCATTAACATTTAGAATTCCTTAACATAAGCATCCACACTTAATCCTCCTTGTCTCAGTTCTTACAGTTTTTTGAAGGCATCTTACAGATAATAGCTCAGTACAAACCTCCTCCATATAACTCTCTTCATTTCATCCCAACTCTTAATCTTTTGTTCTCCTTCCCTTCTTCTAGTGGCTTGCAAGTTCTTCTACCATAAGGTGACATAACCATTGAACTCTAATACAGCAAGTCTAACTTTTGCATTATTGAGCATTTCATGGCATTCAAACTACTTTTCAATCTTATCTATCCAATCTCGGTAGTCCTCGGCATCACTACTTCTAGAAAAACTCAGAATACGCATTCTCAGTCCTTTGACTTTAGGTGTTTGTACATTTCTTTCCTCATGCTCGTAGTTCTCCTTTACTTCATCATCTCCTCGCACTTCCTCCTCAATCTCTTCAAGCGTTAGTCTTTGTCTGGCGTCTCTACCAACTCCTTCAGCTTAGGGTGGTCGAGTTAGGGCATTAACTTGGCCAAAATGTCCATTGCCTCACCCTTATTGTTTATGTTCCCTAGTGGGGCTACTTCTTGCTCGTTGTCTATCTTCTTGGATAACAGTCACCAAACTAGCCACCAAGTGGGTAATCCTATCTAAGCGATCACCTACTGACTGAGGTGTAAAGCTTCATTCTGATCCTTGTCCATGTTGAGTTTCACTTTCTTGGTTTCCTAAAATTCCTTAAATACTTAAGTCGGACATTGATAGATTCTTCATACGACAATTACACAACAAATGAACAATCAACCATACTATTTTTGTGTACTAAAAACAAGGGAAAAATAAAGCACAAAATAATTCTCAACTACTACACTCTAGGGTTAACAATAGAACCGTTATCACACAAGAGCAGTAATAAACCACTCCAATAACATAGAATAGAATTCGGCTTCAAACGTAGCTTAACACTTTGATACCAAGATGATACGAACTGTTGTGGCTAAACATATGAAGCTAATGTCATGCATAACTAATAGGGTAGGTTTAAGCCACGAGATAGCTCAAAGAGTAAAAGATAATCAAAGGTTGAGTAAGGGTTCTCATGCACCGATGAAGGATATGATGTACCAACACTTCACACAAGTTCAGGGCACACTTGATATGATACACAAGCATGGTCAAAGGTCACTTACCACTAGTCTACGCTCAATGTGCTAGATAAGAGTAACTCAAGAGTAAGAAGGACACTTAGCTCAAGAGAGTAAAAGTTCAGTATATTCTCAGTATATGATGATGCGGCGATTACATTATACAAGTATTTATAGTACCCAGTTAAGGTAAGCCCTAAATAATAGAAAATTACATAAATAGATCCCTAACTGCTAAGAAAAGAAGAATAATTTATAGGGAAAACACGTAATCGTGCAAAAGAATATTCACTACTAGAAAAAGATGGTAGGATGTCAGAAAAGGATAGCATACATGCATTTTATTGTTTGTAGTCCCAATAACACCGCGAGCCAAGCAAGGGCAGATCCCGATCAAGGAAATTCAGCATCAGCAGTTCGATAGCTCAGACAATTGGCACTAGACTAAGTTGGCTCAAGGGCAACTCATTTTCGGGGTCAACCTCGAATGGTTGGTTCCTACTTACTGTCAACTTAGCCTCAATACAGTAAAGATTGCAATATTCAAATTTAACGCTAGGACTAGTGTAAAGCGAAGGGTTCAGTTCGGCACGTCGGCTGGTCACTTCGGCAACATCTTAGATTATGTGGAGAGCAAAGTAGTTTGGCAAATCAGACTGGGTTAAGTGCTACTCATCAATGCTTAACTCACCTCGGACAAATCGACGAACCACCTGAGAAAGTCTTCGGGTTCGGGAGCGCGTGATTAGTCCTTGATCCCTATCAAATTCTCTCACGTAAGCTCTCGCTTTCTATAATTTAAGACATAACTTTTTTCTAAAGAATGCAATTGGTTATCCCTCCTGATGCAATACCACTCCTATGCCTATCCCTAAGGCATCTTTTTCGATAATGAATGTTGCTTCAAAATTTGGGAGTGCCAATACTAAAGCCTTCATTAAGGTCTCTTTAAGGTAGTTAAAAGCCTATTGTGTTTCCTCTATCCACTTAAATGCATCTTTCCTTAATAGATTAGTAAGGAGTGCTGCTATATGAGCATATCCTCTCACAAATCGCCTATAATATCCAAAAAGCCTTAAAAATCTGCGTAATTGCTTTTATGATTGAGGAATAGGCCACTATTTAATTACTTCAACTTTACTCTTATCCGATTGAACTCCTTGTTTTGACACAATATGGCTCGAGTATTCAATCCTCTACTGGCCAAAAATACACTTGCTCCTTTTTGCATAAAAAGTATTGTCCAATGCTCCATGTGCAATTCCCAAGACTTACTATAAACCAAAATGTCATAAAAAAAATAATGATCAACTTTCATAAGAAAGGTCTAAAAATTTGGTTCATAATAGATTGAAATGTAGAGGGTACATTTGACAATCTAAAGGGCATTACCAAAAATTCATAATGGCTCTCATGTGTGCAAAAAGCTGTCTTGTGAATGTTTGAAGGAGACATTCTAATTTGATGGTATCCCATCTATAAGTCTAACTTCAAAAAATAATGAGAGCCCCACAATTCATCTAATAATTTGTCCATGGTTAGTATAGGAAATTTATCCATCACAGTAGCTTGATTAAGGGCTTAATAATCGATACGAAATGCCAAGTTCCATCCTTCTTTTTAACTAACAACACCAACGAAGAAAAAGGACTTGTACTTGGGTGAATCACGCCTAAGTCCAACATTTCCCCTACTAACTTCTCTATTTCCGATTTTTGAAAATAGGGATAACAATAGGGGCACACATTGATTGGTTTAGTTTCATCCTTAAGATGAATATGGTATTAGACATCCCTTAAAGGTGGCAATAATGAGGAGTTGCAAACACTTCTTGAAATCTGCCCAATATAGATTCAATTTCTGTATTACAAGTAGTATTAGTAGAAGAAACCTCTTTCTGAGCCATTAAGCTATAAAAAAAATAGAATGCTCTTTGATGCTATCAACTTATGTAATTGAGGAGAGTAAATAAGCTTTGAGGGTATAAAATTTGTGCCACAAAATCACTTTTGTATCATCAACACTAAATTTCATAGTAAATTCACTATAGTTTATAATAACCAGTCCTAAAGTGGATAACCACTGCGCCCCTAACACTACATCAGCTCCTTGTATTGGTAATATGTAACAATTGACATAAAAAGGATGTTACTATACATTCAATTTCAATCCTTTGCAAACTCCCTAACACTCAAGGAAATCACCACTATCAATCATTACTTTGAATTTGGGAGTTTCTAATGCATCCATCTTAAGTTGTCACACAACCTCTTGCTAGATGAAATTATGTGTACTTCCCGTATTGAGCAAAATATTAACTGATTTCCCTTTAATTTTTCCCTCCATTTGAAATGGTTTTAGAGCAAAGGCTCTTGATAGAGCACAATAGCTAATTTTTACATTTTCATCTTCATCTTTTATAGTCTGATATTGATCCCCTACATTATCCACTTGACCTTCATCCTCATTAATATTATCCTCATCTTCATATGGGCTTATCATAACCGTAAATTTAGCTTTACAAACATGTCATTTACAATACTTTTCATCACAATTGCAACATAACCCTTTTTCTCTACTACATAGCAACTTTGAAGTAGACATCTTTCGAATCAGTACGGGTGGTTTTGTAAAAGCCTAAGTAATTGGTTGTTTAGAAATAGTTTGGTTCGATATTGGTGTTAGTAACAATGGAACATTTTTTTTTAACAAAAGGTTGATTTAATGATGTATATTTGTGATTGGTGGAAAAAATTATTAGTTTATATGAGGTTTGTCTAGATGGAAAAAGTCTAACCTCTCATTTGAAACCTGAGTAATAATTAGTATTCGTGAGTTGTATCGAACCCTATTTCAAGCTCATCCCCTGATTGCGTTTGTGTCTTGGTGCATGATATCTATACACATTCATTGTTAAAACCCACCCCACCCATTTTAACTTCTTGCTCATCATTCTCATTCGAACCCCGAATACCCATTCTTGGTTCGAAACCCACTGCATGGACATACATCAACTTCACTGGTATCAAAGCTTTGGGGAGACATATGTGTTAGTATTCTTCAAAGTTTGATTCGCGGTTTGGACATTTCTATCAATCATCATTCTTAGTATAGTGTGTTGTTTGTGTTCTTAGCAGTAATTTCTAGGTTACTGTTAGTTGTATTTTGCTATAGTAATATTTGTTGAATTATCTTAATAGTGGTTGTAAGTTGAGTATGGTTGAGTGTATTACATGTTTGTTAAATTTTCTCTCTTTGAAATTTAGTGTACGAACAAGATTGCCTGAAGATAGTGTCAACAACAGTAGTGATAGTCTATGCGGAAGGAGACGTGTTGATAACTTGGAATACCAGATTCAGAATCTCACCAACTCTATTCAAGAGCTTACTGGGTTAGTCAAAAGCTAAGGATGTGATGGCTAAGGGGAAAGAAAGGAGCAAACACCCACTAGCAGAAGTGGTTCTAATGAGCTTGATAATGATGAACGATAGTCAAGAAGAGCTACCAAGCCGAAGAGAAGAGAAAACCGACCTGAACCGAAAAGGAGAAATGAAAGGAGTGTTGACTCCAAAGCAAATCGAGAAGCCTGGAGAAGAGAGCTGACGCCCAGAAGGGATGTGGCTGAGTAGAGCCCAAACAGAAGTGGCCAATCCAAGGTGAACCAACCAGTTTGGAATGCAAAGGATGAACCCCGAACACCTGGCCAAGGACTTGAAAATATAAAACATAAGTTGCTAACCTTCAGTAGAAGTAGCCGACCTAAAGAGTTTCTTAACTAGATTCCCCGAGTTGAGAAGTTGTTCGAATGCTACGAGTGTGATGATCAAACAAAGGTTAAGCTAGCTTCATTATCCCTTATTGAATATGCAAGTTTTTAGTAGGATAAGCTAGTTGCTAAACGAGATACTGAAGGAGAAGAGCCGATTAGAACTTAGAGGCTCATGAAAAGATTGATGAACCAACGCTTTGTGCCGACATATTTCAAGCAGGAGATGCTCCATGCATTCCAGTACCTTAGATAGGGTGAAACACTATTGAAGAGTACTTGCAAGAGTTTGAAACTCTAATGATAAGATACGAGATTGTCGAGCCATAGGACTACACAATTGATAAATTCTTTAATGGACTCTAAGACAACATTACCGAAATAATCGAACTCCAGCCATTCAACTCATTAGATGAATCGATTAATTTAGCATTAAGGGTAGAGAGATAGAAGGGGAGACGACACCAGAGGCCTACCATCCGACCTCAACAAGGCAGCCCTGAGCCTAAGAGGTATGAAGAGAAGAAAAAGCCTGAGAAAATGATGGAGAGAGGAGGGTCTAGTCGTCCTGACGAGGCTGACGCCAAGAAAGTACAGAAGGAGAGAGTGTCCAACATCAAGCCCGAGAAGTTAAGTGCTTTAAATGTTTAGGCTACGAACATATTACCTCCCAATGCCCGAACAAGAAGGTAATGATTTTGAAGGGTAAAGGACCCAATGCTCAGGTAGAGAGCCATAGTGATAAAGCTTTTAGAGTAAGGAAGCAATAAACGTCTACCCTGATGAGGGAGAACCTTTGGCCCTAACGAGCAGAGTAGCCAACATGAAGGAAAACTCAGATCAAAGGGAGAACTTATTTCAAATCCGATGTTTGGTGAATAGGCAAACCTGTTCCCTAATAGTTGATGAAGGTAGCTACACCAACATCGTTTATGTTAAGCTAGTAGAGAAAATGAAATTTCTAACCTACCCACATCCCCACCCATACAGATTGAAGTGGTTTAATGATAAAGGTATGGTCTATGTACATAAGAGTGCTCGAATAACATTCAAGACTAAATAATACAAGGACGAGGTTAACTTCGACGTAATACTTATGAATGTAGCAAATTTGCTTCTTAGCCGACCTCAGGAGTATGACCGGAAAGTGATCCACGATGGCTTCCTCAATACTTACACAGTTCGAAAGGATGGGAAAAGTTATTGCTTGACCCCTATGAGTATAAAGGAGATCTAGAATAACCCGATGCCCATGGTAAAGAGAAAGAGGAAGAGGAGCATGTTCGGCATCCAGGCATACACACATAACCTAAAGTTGAGGACGACTTCTTTTCAACCCTATAGTGATGATGGGAATCAGCTTGCGACAACCTTCTTGCTGAGGTCGATTAGTTAGAAGCCAAGATCGACTAACCAGAAGCCAAAGTCGACCTGTTGTAACCTGAGGCTGACCTGCTCTTGCTGAGGGCAAACTAATGACCGAAGGCCAAAGGGAAGAAAAGGAACCATTCAGCATCAAGCTTGTTGTCATGCCCCGAACAGAAAGAGCCATAACAGTCCCGTTGTGTAAACTAACCTAAGATAGAAGTGGACCTCACAACTACTATCGTAGATACAATTTACATAAGGCGTATACAACTCAACCAGCTTAAAATGTCAGTTCTGACACCTATTAATAACCAAACCTGTGGTAGAGCTTTACAAAATATTGTTCTATACAACTTGTTGTCTAATATCATAACAGTATTTACACAAATTTTTTATGTCCAAAGGTAAAGTTTACAATCAGAGTTTATTAAAAATCACAGGTTTTGCAGTCGATATACAATAAGTTAGGAAACTAGTAAGCTCCTAAAGAATTCCCAATTAGTTTCCTCACAAACTCAAAAACAAAATCAAAAGCCTAGGTTTAGTTGATTCCTCGATCCTCACTTTTCCAAACAGTAGCACATTAACTTGGAAACAATGGTATCTAAACATCCTAACCTCACTCGACACCTACAAAAGAGTCTATAGGGATGTGAGCATAACTAGCTTAATAAGTGGGATAGAGTCAAAAGAGTACTGTACAAACATAAATAAGGTTAATAATTATGATGAAATGCAATGCAATCAATCAAATGAAACATTGCACAATGTTATCTGGTCTACTGTAAGGTTAGAGAAATTACATCCACTCCAACCCGGATTAAGGAGTTTCTTCACGACTCAAGTCAGACCAAACCCGGGCTTGTGCAATGGATAACACCCTCCTCCTATGATTGCCTTTGAACTACGGCCCCCAACCTCCTCGCCTGTCACTTAATTTAACTAAGGATGGGGAAAAGACCATTTTAACTATCCTCATCGAAGAAAGTTGGTATTTGGCTTAATACCCTTAATCATTTGCCCTAATGGGTGTTATGCATGTCCATTTTCATTTTAGTTGAATAAACATTGGTATTAATTAGGGGCGGCCAACAAGTTCACACAATACAGAATCAATGCAAACATGCAGAATAGTACACTATAGAGTTTAACTCCCATCATAATTGAGTATCATACACACATATGGCATGCGTACAGTCAACTAACTACAAATACAGCCAAAAGTACTCTTGGTCTCCAGATACTTTAAAATAGTATCCCAAGAAGTGATAAAGCCACAATCCTAACTTACTTGTTTAGACACTCATTACTATTGGCTCGAGTCGTCAATTGTCTTTGTACTGGAAGATCCTATTTATATAAAGAACCCAAATTTAGTTTTCGTACTAATTATGAAAACATTAGGGTTTAATCTAAAACGGTTATATATATATATATATATATATATATATTTTTCATAATATATAGTCGTATTATCACTATATATCGAATTAAGTTATTAATTGTTGATACTATATATCCTATACACTATTACGTATTATATATCGTTTTNTATTATTTTCATAATATATAGTCGTATTATCACTATATATCGAATTAAGTTATTAATTGTTGATACTATATATCCTATACACTATTACGTATTATATATCGTTTTGATCGCATTGAAACATACTTTTAATTTATTAATTCACGTTTTAATACGTACATTCTTGAATATGATAAAGTTATAGGTTATATTACTTAAAATTATCCAATTTTAACAAAATTAGTATCGTTGGGTTCGTATAAATCTAATGACACGTTTTACGAGCCTTGTTCCTAGAAACGACTTTTAATGGGTAGTTCGAGTTTATAATATAGTTATTCGTAACTATATAAATATTATCATATTATACGTAATTTGCGTTATTAAATTGTATTTTACCTAATTTGTTCATATAACGTTACAATATTAGTATCATCCAATTCTAATATACCTAAAGTGTATCCCGATCAGAAAATATTAGTAAATATAATAAAAATACTCATTTAGTCCAATTTGATTAGCAATCACATATATAGTTTTTATTTAACTATATAATTCATTTTAGCTTGTTAATATTAAAAATATACCCCGACTTGTAAATTAAGTTATTTTACTTAGTAAATTCATAATAAATAGTTCGGTTACCAAATAATCTCCCGAAAATTTCTATAAACTCCTAAAAATATGGGGAATTCAGTTATCACTTGGCTTCAAGTTTCCGACCTATCGCCCATATATTCATATTGACGATTTTACCCCTAAATTATCATAAATTACCCAATTATGATTCTTTTTACACCAAATTAATTTCAATCTAACTCAATACTGTTATTATTCATTAGAGATTAGTATATGTCCATTTCAGCAATTAATTTCATAATTTCCTATTTAATTCATAATTTCAACTTATTTTTGAGCTATTTTTAGGCTAAAAATGCAATAAATATTAAAAATATTCAAATAAAAATTCAGGCTACATAAAAATTATCTATATATCATAAATATCCTACACAAAAATTTTCAGCTAGAAACAACATCATTTAGTACATTTATTTTATAATTCTAAATTCGGATGAATAGTAGATTTCTTAAGAAAGTATATTAAATATTAGGAATTTTTCAAAAATAAAAATATCACACAAAATCATGTTCAAAACAACCTTAGTACAATTTTTTTCATAATTTTCTAGGTAGATTTACTAATTTTTAAAAATTATTGAAAAACAAGACAGAGAATCAACCTTGGTGTTCTTAGGTGCTCTGGTAGCCGACAACAGTTAGATGGTTGTCGAAAGGCTTAGGCGCGATGGTGACTAGTGGTGTTTAGTCGAGCTCTACAGCAAAATCAATCTAGATTAAGGTTCTATCCTAGTATGAATTTTCTCCTGTTTTTGTTTAATTTTTCTAAATTGTTCTATTTTCCAATTTTTTTTTTCTCAAATCTCAGTTCCTAATTGCTAAACCATTGCTAGTTTGTTAAGGGTTTAGTATTTATAGGGCTTTTCCACCGCTTAGGAATTTTTTTTTTTTAGCTTTTCTTTTGTTTTCTCCCCAATATTTAAAGTAAGAGGTGTCCTTTATAAATTCATTTGCTCTTGAATCAGCAACTATTTGACTCCAAGGCTTGCCACAGTGATTCTCCAAAATTTCCAGCTGCAAATTGATTTATTAGGATAGGAATTCAATTATTTTAGTATTTTAGGTGTATTTTATTAATATTTAGTTATTTAGTAATATACAAATATATATCCCATACAAATATCACGTGTAATATATAACTTTACTCATATAATTAAGTTTTTAACATATCTTTTACTTTTAGGATATGTTCTAAAGTTAATTTCATGAATTCAATACAATATATATATAATTACATAATTTAGGATTAATTTACGAGTATAATTATTATTTATGCTAGGTAACTCATAAAATTACGTATATATTCATATAGTAAATTATACTATATTATCTTATTTTATAGCTCAATTAACTTATCTCTAAATTATCGTCGCAATCTAAGCTCGATTTTAAGAGTTCCAAGCATATTAGTATTATACTAAATATTTCTACTTCTAAGGGCAAAATTGAGATTTTGGGTCATTATTTCTAAAATCTAACTTCACTATATTACCTCAACTAATTTTTCTATCTTAGTCGTAAAGTTTATGCTCAATTAGATAAATTTCCCTAAAAGCCCTAAATCTAAGCTCGATTATCTTAAACTCGATTTTTGAAGCTTACACTTATCATCTGCCGAGATGATAAGAAACCAAACAACCAAAGCCCCTAAGCCAAAGAACAACTGGGCATAGCTCAGTAAAACTAGTGCCAAGCAATCCACGAGTGCAGCAACTGTGAGCCGACCTCATCAAACAAGCACAATAAGACTTCCAAACATCCCACCCCTGCTCCAGCATCCGACTACCAATTAACCCCTACTCGGGTTCGACCTTACAAACAACTCGAATGACTATATTTCAACCATTCTGTTAAATGCACAGTTTTATATACTTTGTGGGCCATTCTTTAAGGTTTAAGGTCTTGTATATTATTTACAGTTTTGCCACTAAGATTTTAGGACTTGCTATAAATAGCAACAATTGTAATTATCGAGACAGTGAAGAATATTCAAACAAAGAGTTTACACTTGAACATTTCTTCTTAAGTAAAGGACATTCTTAAGCCCCTTTAAGCTAGCGTTTTGGATTATTAAGTACCAAGTACTCTTTAATCATTCTTGTGTTCTTATCGGTCTTGCCGCCAAGATTGTGGTGAACCCCTTCATTTGAGTGAGTTAGTAAGTCATGTCTAACATCTCATTTGAAACCCAAGTGAAATTTAGTGTTTGTGAGTTGTATCAAACCCAATTTCAAGCTCATCCCCTAATTACATTTGTGTCTTAGTACGTGATATCCATACATATTCACTGTCAAAACCCCCATTTTAACTTCCTGCTCATCATTCTCATTCAAACTCCAAATACCCATTCTTGGTTCAAGACCCGCTATGTGGATACGCATAAAAAAAATTGGTCTTGTTTCTAGCATGGTAAAAGATTCAAATTCTTTAACTTGTCCTCTTGCAATTTAGCTCTATACGTAGTTTCAATTAATGTTGCTAACTGAATGCTTTGCAATTCTTGTCTGATTACTAGTTTTAAACCCAAAATAAAGAAACCATTTAACAACCCATCAGACATGCCCGTAACCCTAATACAAAGTGACTCAAATTCATTAATATAATCATCAATAAATCCCTTTTGAGTCAATTTTGTTAACTTCCCTTGATAATCTTCAAATTGTGACAATCTAAACCGTAATTTCAAAGCTTCTAAAAATTGTGACCAAGACCCTAACAAGTGATTATTATGCATCTAAATATACCATTGTGCTGCTTGTGCTTCTAATGCAAAAGATGCAAATTGCAATAATGCATCTTTAGGGTCATACACATGAAGAGGCACCATAACAAAGCAAACCAAAATAAATAAGAAAAAGGTTAGCAAAGTTCGAGCAGCTACCGAATGGACATGACATACCATTCGATCTTACTCAGCCTACAATTCGCCGGATATGGCACATCTATCCAAACTCAAGGTTACTAGCCACTACTCCTTACTCAAGGAAATAGATAAGAGTTGAATGATAACGAAAACAATAAAGTTGCTTAAGTGAATAATTTCTATATTGATTGGATGATTTGTTCGCATACAAGAAAGTGAGGGTTTATATACCCATCCACTAGTGTTACTTTACATATATGAAAAGATAAAAGGGTATTCTATAACTAGGTTACATAAGACATACTAAAAAGGGTAAAAGAGAGAAAGAATGTTCAGTATGAAAAGGAAAAAATCATTCTGGAATACTATATCAAAAGACACGTATCACTTGGTGTCTAGATGAGAGAAATATGATACAAGGTAGGCGGAAACAAAGTAACGTTTGTGGTCAGGGGCCAACTTGATGTGAACCAAGTCAGGGACCAATTAGTTCTTCTGAAGAAAAGCTAGCTTGATTCGAGGTCAGATGCTCGTGGTCAGATCGGGAGCTCACCTCGGCTACTCTTAAGCTGTCTCTTGGGATAAAGCATTGCTGCTAAACAGGGGTAAATCTAACGTACATAAGGATCTGATAATCATGTCGATATGAGATCTACTCGGAATAGGAATCTCCATCTCGGCTATAGCCTATAGCTAATATCCTCTAAGCGAGTCTTTAGAGTCCTTTAGCTCGGCTGCGCGTGATTAATCCAAGCAGTTGATTCCTATCATCTGCCTAAGGGTAAAAAAATTTATCCACAAATTCGAAGTGGTCTCTACTCTTTCTTCTGGGGTACTTGTAAGGTCTTCTTCTATTGGTTGGTAAGAGATCAGATTAGATACATTGAAGGTGGAAGAAACTCCATAGTCATCAAGCAACTCGATTTGGTAAGTGTTGTAGTTGATTTTCTTCGAGACCTTGAATGAACCATCGGCTCGAGGAGATAGTTTGTTCCATCTCAAGTATAGGAATCGTTCTTAGCTGAGATGTATCCATACCAAGTCTCCTAGGCAGAAAGAAATAGTTCGGTAGCCTCAACTACCAATTTCATGCTACCTCTAATTAAACTTGGTGATCTTCCTAGTTACAGACTAGTATAGCTCATGCAATTCTTAAGCTCGATCCACTTTGGATTGACTCTCTTCAATAGTTGTTAGTGTGCAGATCATATCTAGGAGAATGGTAGGGTTAAGGCTATAGACAACCTTAAATGGGGTTTTCCCATTAGTGCTATGGACAGTACAATTATATGTGAACTCCACAATTGGCAAGCACAGATCCTAATCCCATAAGTTCTTTCCCACAACAACTTTGAGCAAATTACCTAACGTCTTGTTTACCACTTCAATCTGGCCATCAGTCTGAAGGTGGCTACTAAAGCTAAATACAAGTTTAGTTCTAAGTCTTCTCCAAAGAGTCCTCCAAAAATAACTTAAAAATTTTGTATCCCAATTTGAGACTATAGTTTTCAGTACTCCGTGTAGTTAGACAATCTCTTATAAGAACAAATCAACAATAAATAGAGCATCGTTAGTTCGATGGCATGGAATGAAGCGTACCATCTTGTTGAAGCAGTCCACTACAACAAAAATAGAATCTTTCTCTCTAAATATTCGAGGTAACCCTTAGACAAAGTCCATGTTGAGGTCGGCCTAAGGTAAGGTTGGTGTTAGTAGTAGCATGTACTTTCCATGGGGTTCTCTCTTCTCCTTAGCATGCTTGCACAGTTCACAACTACTAACCATTTTATAGACATCCTTAGCCAAACCTGGCCAATAAAAGTTCTCCTTCAACAAACTAATAGTCTTGGTATCCTTGAAGTGACCTGATAATCCTCCGTTATAGGCTTCCCTAATCAATAGCTCGTGCATGGAGCAGTTTAGAATACATAGCCTACAATCCTTAAACAAATAGCTATCCTTAAGATTATATCCTCTAACTACTACCCCTTCTTAGCGCTGTTCAACAATGGGACCAAAGTGAGGGTCAGTAACATACTACTCAATGATGAGTGAGAATCCTAATAGTTTTGTTTGCAAAGTGATCAGCAAAGTTTGTCGTCATGACAAAGCGTCAACAACCACATTTGCACTTCCCTTCTTGTATCGAATGACGTATAAGAACCCCTCCATAAACTCCAACCACTTGGCTTATCTCTTTGAAAGTTTGTTTTGACTCTCAAGATGCTTCAATGATTCGTGGTTAGTATAAATAACAAACTCTCATGGTAATAGGTAGTGTTGCCAAATAGTAAGGGCTTGGAAAAGGTAATATAACTCCTTCTCGTACATAGAATAGTTCAAGGCAAGGCTACTAAGTTTCTTACTATGGAAGGTGACGAGTTGCTGCTCCTACATCAAGACAGCACCAATTCCTACCTCCAACGCATTACATTCTAATTCAAAGGGTTTATCGTAATATGGCAGTGACAGGATAAGTGCCGAGGTAAGTTTTTCCTTAATCTCTCTAAACTCTATTCAACTTAGTTGTTCCACTTGAATCCTTCACTCTTCTTCGTTAACTCAGTCAATAGGACGGCTATTGTACTAAAGTTTTTAATAAATCGCCTATAGAAAGAAGCTAGGCTATGGAAACTTTGGACCTTAGTGACATTCTTTAACGATGGCCATTCCAGAGCAACTCAGATCTTCTCCTCATCAACTTGGATCTTCTCCTCATCTACTCAAATTCCCTCCCTTGACATTACAAACCCTAGGAATATCACTTCTCTTTGGTAGAACATGCATTTCTTTACATTCCCATATAACTTCTTAATTCGCAAAATGCCAAATACTTCACAAAGATGTTGAACATAGTCATTCAAGTCGGCACTGTATACTAATGTATCATAAAAGTACATGACCACACATCTTCCAATTAGGGGCTGCATTACATGATTCATTAATCTCATGAACGTACTTAGCGTATTGGTAAGTTTGAATGGCATAACCTACCATTCGTAGAGTCCGTGCCTAGTCTTAAAAGGCAATCTTCCTTTCATCACCTGGCCTCATGCGAATTTGGTGATAACTACTCCGCAAATCAATCTTCGAAAATATTTTGGTGCCATAAAGCTCATCTAACATGTCATCGAGCTTCGGTATCAAGTATTTATACTTGAAAGTAATTCTATTAATTGCTCGGTTATCGATGCATATGTACCATAAATCATCCTTCTTCAGAACGAGTAGAGTTGGTACAGCACAAGGGCTCATGCTCTTCTTCACATATCCTCGCTCAATGAATTCATCCATCTACTTGAATGACTATGTTCACATATCCTGGCTTAGGGTTCATCCTATATGCAAGTCGGTTTGGTAGGGCGACACTGGGCTGTAGATCAATACAATGCTCTATTCCTCAAACAGGTTGTAGTCCTTTAGGTAGTTCTTCTAGATTCGGTCAGAAAACTCATTTAGCAAGCTTCGGATCTCTTCTAGAACATTCGGTAACTCTCGCATCTCCAACAATCTCCTAACTAATAGGAACATCAGTTCATCAACCTTCTCAGCAGATCAGAGCTCTATATGGCTCATCACTAGGGCTTTCTTCTTACTAACTTAGGTAAGCTGATTACGGGTCTCATTTACTTAGGATAGGGTTAAAGGTTACAACACAATCCTCCTTGCATCTATAACAAAGGAATAGGTGTTCTTATACTCATCTTGAGTGACACATTAGTCGAACAATCAAGGTCATCCAAGCAATAGATGTAAAGCTCCCATAGGGACGACATCGCAAACTACTTTGTCCCTGTACACATTCAAAATACTGAACGACATAGTCACTTATTCAATCATGTACAAAGCACCCTAGTCATGAAGCCAATGCAGCTTGTAAGGTTAAGGATGCTTTGAGGTTGGCAGACCCAACCTCTGTACAAAAGATTGCGTAACCACATTAATGCAACTTCCTCGATCCACTATGATTGTACATAATTGGCCTTTGACAGTACACTTGGTATGGAACAAATTCTCCTTCTAGTCCTCTTCAGAGTTCGATAAAGAACTCAATATTCGCCTAAGGATTAGGGTCATCACTTCTCCTTAGTCTGCATAAACACAGATCTCCTCTTCCTCTTCAAACTCGAGTTTTCAAACATCTTCTTCCTTTTTGGACTCGCTCTCATCAATACTATCCACTACATCTTCTCTAAGCACCATGATGCATCGATTCGAACACTTAGCGGCTATATGTTCGAAGCATAGACATTTAAAGTACTTCACCTTACTAGTCTTTCGTTCAAAGGTTTGCCCTTTCTCATATGTCCTCGGGGTCGGCCTACTCTCGGCTTGGCCTGGTTAATCGACTCGGCCCTGCCAGTTTCCTTGATTGTCTTTAGATCAGTCATTCCTCTACTCGACCCTATATGGACTTCTCAGCTTAGCTTGTACAAGTCAGCATAATATTAGGACTCGTGAGAGTATCGGCCCAAGTCGGCTTGAAACACTTCTCCTCTACCTTTCAACCCTCTACGCTATCTTGATGGCCTCTTCCAATGTATAAAACCTCTGTACTTCCACAATATTGCAAATCTCATACTTAAGCCCAAAAATGAACCTTGACACGGTATGAGCCTCATGTTCTTCCACATTAACTCGAATCATTAACAACTAGAACTCCCTTACGTAGTCATCAATAGATCGGCTTCCTTAATGAAGCTCCTGCAACTTTGCAAACATATCTTCTAGGTAAGTCTCGAGCATAAATCTACCTCTTAACAACCTTTTTATCTCATCCCAAATTCTAACACCTCATCTTCCATCTCTTACTCTGGCTGTATTCGAATTTTTCCACTATGTAGTAGCATACCGAGTAAACTCAATGCAGCAAGTTGGACTTTGATCGCATCCTCATACCCATAATATTCAAATACTTTATCAACCTTCACTTCCCACTCCAAGTAATCATATACATCTCTACTTCCACCAAAGGGCGGGATTTACACCTTAACATTATCTAGCCCTCAAGGAACTCGACGTCCTCGTCCCTGTACTTGGTAATAGTCTACTTCTTCTTCACCAAACTCTTCTATATTCAGCTCCTTGTTATCTTCCCTAATCTTCGTTTAACAGCTCGATCTGTTACTCCTCTTGCTCGTAGTGGTCAAATTGGGCAATTGGCTTGATTGCCTTGGCTATACTGTCTCTTAAGGGCATCTTCCTATGGGTTTTGTTGCTATACACCTTAGGGTTGTTGTCTATTAATTTGCATTGCGGTTACTAGACCCTCAACAAGGTTTATGAGTCTATCAAGTTTGTCATCAACCAACCCTAGGGTGTTACTACCATTATGATCACAACTAAGTTGAGCACCACTACTCTGGTCACCAATAACTCCATGAACACTTGAATCTGACATGGTACGGTATTTCTCAAATGGATTAACAACTCACTAATAACTTGAATACCTAATAGCCACTTAAATAGAATAGAAACAAACTTGCTCTGTTTTCGCAATGAGAAATAGAGTAGAAACTAAGTGACAATGAAACCACACTTGCTGTCACATAAGCACACTACAGTAGCTATGGAAGAAATACAGCAACCACTAATGCTAAAGCGAACCAAAACTTCACTGTAGTTTCACACACTCCCTTGCGAAACAGTGCTCTGATACCAATGAAGCTAATACATCTTTAGGATCAAATAGATAGAAAGGCACCACAACGAAGTAAACCAAAACAAATAGGAAAAAGGTTAGCAAAGTTTGAGTAGCTACCAAATGGATATGACGCACCACTTGAGCCTACTCGACCTATAATCCACCAAATATGACACATCGATCTAAACTAAAGGGTCACTCGCCACTACTCTTTACTAAAGGGAATAGATAAGAGTTGAATGATAATGAGAACACTAAGGTTGCTCAAATGAATAATTTCTACAGTGATTATATGATTTGTTTGTATACAAGAAAGTAGGGGTTTATATACCCGTCCACTAGGGTTCTTTACATGTATGAAAAGACAAGAAGGTGTTCTACGACTAGGTTACATAAGATGTACTAAAAAGGGTAAAAGAGATAAAGAATATTCAGTGTAAAAAAGAAAGAATCATTCTAGAATACTGTGTTAGAAGACACATGTCGCTTAGCATCTAGATAGGAGAAATATGGTACAAGGTAGGCAAAAACAGAATAACACTTGTGGTCAGGAGCCAACTTGATTCGAGGTCGGATGCTCGTGGTCAGATTGGGAGCTTGCCTCAGCTACTCTTAAGCTGTCTCCTAGGATAAAGCATTGCTACTAAACAAAGGCGAATCTAACGCACATAAGGATCTGATAGTCATGTCGACATGAGATCAACTCAGGATAAGAATCCCCGTCTCGACTATGGCCTAGAGCTAGTATCCTTAGAGTCCTCTAGCTCAACAACGCATGATCAATCGAGGGGTTGATTCCCATCATGCAATCTACTCTCAACTGGTATATTACGCTAGTCAAAAAAATTTTCAACCTTGAAAATCCAACTCATAGGATCGCCCCCTCGAATACTTTGGCAATTCCAATTTTATTTAAACTAAATGCGCATTATTATCTCGAATTGCATTATTGGAAAATGATGAATCATTACTTACTGAAAGATTATGATTACTGCCTTCTTGAGGCTGTTTTTGCATAAAATTTGTCAAAGTTTGTAGTTGCATTATCATATTTTGAAATTTTTCGTTGATATCATGTCGAAAATCATTCATTTTTGCATTTAACTTCTCCAACCCCACTTTGTTACTTTCTACTTGTTCTTGCCACTAGGAAGCCCCCTTAGTATAATTCACCATTGATGATCAACAAGAAATCAATGAAAGCACTAATATTATGATTTCAAGGCCTAACTGACAAATCTTTCACTAGCCCTATAAATGAAATATCTCAACTCTCAATCTCTCTCTTTCTTATGCCAAATGCTCTTGAAGGTAATTTTATTCTCTCTCTTCTACTTAGCTCTCTAACTCTCTTTAGGGTTTCTAGTAACTTTGCTTATTCTCAGATCTAGTTTCTGATTTTTTTCAATATGTAATCTCACACTATATTTCTGCTGTGATGTAACGAAAGTGTTATGTGACTTGCAAGGTAAATGATGGAAATGATAATCTCTAATATTCAAGTTTCATAGCAACTCCAAGAATGAAAGAAGGGAATATGGAAAGAAATTCACTGGGTATTCAATACCCTCCTTAGTATTCTGTTTCTCCTTTTATATGCCCCTCTAATTTCGTTTGTACAATATTCTATACTACTAGATCTGTTAAAAATTTGTCATTTTACTACAAACCTGTTATTTTGTTGTATAATTTGTTATCCACTAATGTTATCTATCTATTTGTAAGCTTAAGTTTCTATGTAATCTCTTAAGTAGCCTAGTCTTCGCTTATTTCTCTATGCTCTAATATGTCTCATCTGTTGAGTCATAACATTAGCCCGAAGACTTTTACAATGATTGAACGCTCCCAAGGTCTTATGATCACTTTCTTCTCATCCGATGTGAAACTTACACGTTTAACACCTCTTGCTATCTCTGTAATGTCCCGCTCCTCTATAGAGGGTCCGTCCATTTCTTCCTCTTCCATCCCATTTTTCACATTATACGAAAAAAGCTCAGCGTAAGAATTTGAAACTACTAGGGCTTCATTGTAGGAGGCCCTCGCTTCTTTTTCCTTGTTGTTGTGGTCTTTACTATCATTCTCTTTAACAAGATACCCTGATTCAGTGGTTGAATCATTTGCTTTCCGTTTTTTATTCCTATGTCGAGAATCTTCATCTCTAGGTCTCTCGTCTGGTGAGACGTTTTGTCTTCCCATTGTTTGAATCATTCACATTTACTATTTATTTAAGACTTGGCTATATTGTCCCACTTCTTACAGAAAAATTTTAGGAAATGCTCGGATAACTTGTAATATAGATTGTTTAAGAAGTTTTCCCTAATATTTTAGGTAGGAATTTATATTATGCATAAAATATTTTGAATGAATTTTCACTTCCTGTCATTTGGAAAGAATCAATTATATGTTGCATGCAAGCACACAAATTAATTAATTAAAAAATGTTATCATTTTTCAAGTAGACCAAATGAACCTACAACTTTATAATAACTGAGAACTTTGGGATGAGTTCGAAATAAGGCATATGATAAAGCACTCAGTATAATTTCTGGATGGAAATAATATGAAAGTAATATTTTAGTTGAAAAGCAACCCAAAAAATGTTTTTGTTTTTGTGAATAAATGCATCATCCCCTCCATTTGAAACTATAGAATCGAAAAGAATTACATGCTTCGCTTCTATTACTTGAGAATTGAGATAATTGTTTACAAATTTTGAAGAAAGAAACTTTTCACTTCTTTATGCATTCTTTTCATTATAAATTATTATGTAATAAATATTAAATAGTATAAGTAAATATTCTTTTAAACTCTTAAAAAACGCTTCAAAACATCCTTTAAGTGAATTTCGTCTCCCAAAAATGAAAAAGAAAAATGTCTTAAACAATGACTTGGCTTAGAAGTATATCTACATGATATAAATTATAGATGCAGAGCACGCCCATCATCATTACCAAATAGAAGTGGTGCTTGTATGGCAATTCAGCAACTGGTTTTGTATTCACGTGTTTGGCTTATGATAAATTAATTGCATATGATTTTTTTTTTTTTTGTTTGCCAAGAATTGCATATGTTTATACATGGCTTATGGAATTAATATATAACTACCAATCATTTTGTTCTCTACCACACAATTATGATGCCCTATTTCCCTTTCCACTCCCTATAAAGTTCACTTGATGATCCCATTTAATTATGAATTTTCCACTTGATGATCCCATGTAATTATGAATTTTCCAGACTTGACGGTAATAATTTGAGGTTTTTTTTTCCCCCTTTCTTTCCAAGTCTAAATGTTTTCATTTACCGAGGTTTTTTTTTTTTTTAAGTATTTGATATGTTAAAATTTTCCTTACCTATGATACTTGAGGATCTAGGTGTCTATTATCTCAGGTCGCTTAACTATATTCGTACTTACTAACTTTAGATTTTTTAGCATAAACTTATAGATTAACAAGCTACACTTTAACATTTAATAATTGGGCTTAAAGGCAATGGTCTAGTGATATGCCTCGGCCTTCTTTGCCTGTACAGTTTTCATGGTGCCTAAGTGTTTTAGTTTCATTATTTATAAGTTGCTAGGCATTCCTAAACTAAGTTTGGGAGCTTAGCTTGCGAGGATTGTCTTAAGCTTTATTACCTTAGAGTTTCCTCAATGCCTAAAATAAAGCCTCATAAGTTATAGGTTGCTAAGCATTCCCAGGCTAGATGATAGGGATCATTGACCAATCATGCGCTCTCAAACTCAAGAACTCACTCATATGGTTTGCCAAGTTATTTGATGGGAGTTAAACTCAAAAGAACAATACATTCTCCAATCTAACTTAACAAGTTACTCTGTTGTTCACCTCATCTAAGAGACTACCGAGGCGATCGACCTATTGCTGAGGTAACCAACCTACTACCGAGACAACTGACTTATTGCCAAGATGACCCCTCCACAATACATTAATCTAAGGTCAAGCATCGAAGTCACGTACTACTAACTTGATACATAGACAAGGCCGAGTTGACCTTGACCCTAACCCTAAGTCAACCAACCAAGGCCAACCTAACAATAGCCCACCTCCTAAATTAACCCCTCCTCAATCCAAAATGTTTGAGCTGCCAAGCACCCAACCCCAACCTGATCTATTTAGAGCTTACTTTGCTCGGCAAACAGCAACATTGGGACTATAGATTAGATAGTTAACACATACCCCATATTCTGACATTCATACTATCTTATTCTATACTTGATTATCCATTTTTGTCTAATTACCATTATGTTCTTGTAATTTATTTTTTTTTTTCCTTTTTTAGTAAGACTCCTTTTTTAGTAAGACTCCTTTTTGTCATTTACACATACCTAGGATTTACCCTAATTGGGTCATATAAATACTTGGAGTTTGTAATAGCTACAATAGTTAATACAATTGATATTCAGACATACTCTCATAAGCTAAGTGTCTTCTACTTACTCTCAAATATTCTTATTTGATCCATCATGAGTATAAATTAGTAGCGAATAACCTTCAACCATACTTATGTATCATATCAAGTACAACCTAAGCTTGTATGCAACGTTAGTGCATCATATCCACCGTCGATAAATGAGGACCCCTACTCAACCTTCAACTATCATTTATCTTTCAAATCGTCTCAAGGTTTTGACCCATCCCTCTTGATTCGTGCAATACCAAACATCGTATGTTCATCCATGTTTGTACCTTGTATCGCTAGGCTTAGGGACCTAACTCCTGATGATTGTCTTGGGTTATGTTACCTAATGAGTTTCATCAATGCCTAAGTATTTCAAAATTAAGCATGTCGAATTTTTTCCAAGCATGAGTGCGATAGGATTATTTAAGAGATTTAGATTTCCTACCGGATTATTAGCGTAAGAGCTTTTAGTGCCTCTTACCCCCTTCCCCCACTCTCATTGACTAAGATACGATATTATGACTGGCTTATGAGTAGAATTGGCAATATAGTGCATAAGTGGAGCTTAACCACTTTAAAAAATAAAAGAAAACAACTCAAATTTGTCATTGAAGTTGAAGTGCATGGATCTCTTTCATTGTAGAGCTCGGTCTTGTGTTCAACATGGCTTAGTAAAATAGCTTAGTAGAGTTTAACTTAGTAAAGTAGAGTTGCTGGTAACATGTATCTCGGTAGTAAATTTAGGCTTGGTTCCACCTTGATGTTCAGCATGTCATGTCAAAGCTTAGATTCTCTTCATACCGATGTAACAGCAGATCTTCATCTTGGCACGGAGATTAAGATGAAGTTGCATGGAACTTTATATGGTTGGAAGAAAAGCTTAGTAAAAGGAGTAAAAGGATTGCACTGCCCGATGTTCATCTTGTCATTTTTCTTACTGAAGTAGTTCGATAATGTATATATTCAAAATGTTGTGTCCTCATATTTCCCAGCTCAAATAACTACCTAGTACGGCTTGGATCTTATAAGGCATGCACGCTCAGTTGTTGATTCGCTCTAAGCCTAGTTTTTGTCTAGCTATGAATGCTCGGTAGTGGGAAGCACAACTTTTAGCTTAACATCTTTTTACCAATGTCACGGAGTTTTAGCTTGGTACGGTCTTCACCTAAGGCTTAAGTTGTAAACTGCATGGAACAATGTTGATGTGCGAAGCTTGGACTTTATTTTGGAGTTTTATACGAATATAGGCTTTTTTCCAAAAAATATTACAAAAAAGGTTTCGTTTTTAAAAAAAATACGAATATGGTATACTGAAGGCGTATCAAGTGAATGCACCTTCAATTACTTATGTTTTTTAGACTAAAGGTGCATCCACTACATACACTACATGCGTCTTCAATGTAATACTAAAGACACATGTAGTCTATGCACATTTACTATGCTAGCTATATAGACCCTAATCCACGTGGCCAGACCTCATTTTTGCTTATATTAGTTTCTGAAATTTCCAAAACCCAAAGAAACCCCAAAGAAACCCATAGTTGAAGTACCAAACCATTTCTTAACGTGAGTGTACATTTGAAATAGGTAACAAGCTATAACTTATAGGCATATTATTTTTTTTTTTTTTTATCAATAATCAACATTATGCAATTTTTTTTAGAAAAAGAAATTGTTACGTTATTACATAGATTTCATAATCATAGATGTATCATAAGTTATATAAATTATTAATATTTTATGAAAATTTATTATATGTTGTCTAAATTTAGGAATGTTTTGTATCGCAAGACATAAGTTATATGAATGTAAGTATGAATAATGTTGGAATGTAAGTGGAAATTGTTGTGTGTATGTGTATATCTATATATATATATTTAGTATTTTTATTGTGTTAGGTCGAATTAAAAAGTTAAAGTCAGGAAGTTGTGTTGGTGATGTAGCTTACCAAGATGATTAAGTGCATTTTGTAAAGTTATCGCTTAGTGTATAGATGAAGTTTTCAATATCATCTAAATATTCAATTCATTGTGGCATTATTAGGGTGAAAATGATAAATTACGTAAAAGCTATCATCTATGCAAACAAAAATATAATTATGGGTAGCTGGGGGTAGAAGTATGATAGGGAGCCCATTAAGAAGTTAAAAATTAGAAAGGATTCAAACTTCTCTAATTTCAGTTGGAGAATTTGTGGATGCATTGAAGTTAACTTGAGTGGTGTTGAACTTATGCACGGATATCCCTTTTTCCATGATACTAGAGTTATCTAAAAGTTGATGGCCATTAGAGATGATGAGGATGTTGAGAATTTCATTGAAATGGCGGAGTTTTTTAGGAAATAGAGTATTCAGGAAGTGTACATAAGGCACATTGGGGAATCGAGTGCCTAGAATGAGCATGAAATACATGAGCCAGATAATCTAACCCTTCCAGATCTTAATGTGCATTCAACAATGACCAGTGCAGAGTAAACAAATGTAGATCGGTCAAATGAATCATGCATTGATTTCTCTAAGTACAAGCACATGAATATCACAAAAGAGCAGCTTGATGAAACATTTGGTCCCATTATCGAATATGAAGAGTCTTATGATCTGTATGTAGAGAGAATGCACATGGATATAAATGTCAATGATGGGGAGAATGTGATAGGTGTAGATGATGATGAAGATGATGTTAGCTTCGAAGATGACTATGTTTAGGATTTAAGAGAGGCCTAGGTGAGACCATATGTTAGCAGGAGTAGTGTGTCAATCCAAAGACTTCATAACAACGGCCTGAGCAGGCCCTACCGTCAAACTAGTAAACTATTGTCAAGTAGGCAATTTAAAGACTTTCCACAAATAAACAAACCTATTAATAGGCTTGCCAAAGATCTTACCTTATTTTACAACAGCTAGTACGATGGCAGTGGCTACGTAACATTTGAGAGAGATGTTAATGAAATATGCAGCAACATCATTAACTCTAATGACTTAAGTATCGATATACGTTTCAATATGAAGAAAGATCTTATAAATGCAGTTAAGTTGTTCTACCTAAGGAACTACTATGATTTTCATGTGGACATTTTGAAACCGAATGTATACGATGTCTATTGTAACAAAAAAGAATAAGGTTATAAGTGGAGGCTACGGGCTTGTTTGAAGAAAGTAGAGGGTCTTTTCAAAATAACAATTCTAGAGGGTCCATACACTTGTGTAAACCCGATGATTAACCAGGATTATCCTCAACTCGATAGCAACATAATGGCTACACTATTCATCAATAGTGTATGAAACACCCCTGATGTTAAGATACCTGATCTTGCAACTAACATGCAAACTATGTATGGGTGCACAATAAGTAATAGAAGGGTTTTTTAGGCCAAGAGAAAGGTCGTTGAGATGGTATATGATAATTGGGAAAAGTCATATAACAAGTTGTTAAGACTATTAAATGCAATAAAGTTGAGCAACCTAGGGACATAAGTGGATTGGGGCTAGAGTAGTTCACCAAAGCAAGATTAGTCTCAATTCAAGTGGGTTTTCTAGACATTTAGGCCTTGTATATAAGCCTTCAAATACTGTCGACCTATTGAATGTGTTGATAGCACATTCTTATACGGGCGGTATGGGCATAAGTTGTTAGTAGCTTATAGCATAGATGAAAACAATTCAATAGTTCCATTGGCATTTGCTCTTGTTGACACAGAATTGGTAGAACCTGAGGGTCGTTCCTAGGAAGCTTAAAGTGCATGTAGTCAGCCAGAAAGGGGAAACCTTATGTCTTATATCTAATAGGGCATCCGGTATTGATTCCACATATAAGGAACCATCAGTAAGCTAGCAACCACTGTTTATAGTTTGAAGATATTGTCTGTAGCTCGTTGCTAGTGAATTTAATACGGTCCACAAAAACCAATTGTGCAAAAAACTTGTATGGTTTGCAGGTGTTTAGGCACAACAGAGGAAATTCGAATGTTACATGGAGAAGTTGGCCCAAGCTAAGGAGGACACTCCCGCGTGGTTCGATAACGTTGATTTAGACAGGTAGACTCTCGCATATGATGGATGTTACTATTTTGGATACATGACATCAAACATTGTCGAGAGTTATAACTCCGTTTTGAAATCAGTGCATTGATTACCCATCACTGCGTTAGTGAAGAAGATATTTTACAACTATGTCACCTATTGGGAGGAGAGGCATAAGAACACTAAAGAGGCAATCGATTCTAACAAGACCTACGCTAATTACGTTGTAAAAATGTATGAAACTTGGAGGGGGCGAGCAAGTGCACATAGAGTCATTTCATTTAGCTTATAAAATAGTATTTTCGAGGTTTTAACTAGAAGTCAAATGACGACGATAGGATTAAAGGGAAGTGGAAGGATACATGCAATTGACTTCAAGGACCACATTTGCACTTGTCATAAGTGACAAATATATAGGATCCCTTGCTCCCATGCATGTGCTGTTGCTACGAGTATGAGGGTAGATAGCAAATCGGCAATAAGGTCATGGTATAAGTGGGCAAACCAAATAGATTGTTACTGAGTTCATTTCTACGTGATTGGTGACTAGTTGAATTATTCACAAGTTAGCTTCCTTTATCTTTACCCAAATATTAACTTACCATGAAAAAAAGATAAACCTAAGCGTAAGTGATATCATATGAAGATGGACATTTGAGAATGTGGGCAAGAAGGACATAATCGGAGGAGGTGTCTAGAGATTGATAGGGCCGGTACATATTCCCTCTCTATCTAAGCATTACATTATAATACATGCATAAGTATAATGATTAACAAGTTTTTTTTTTTTGTCTGCTAAACATGTTTGTATGTATTTGCAGGATAGATAAAGCTAGGATCGATTGATCCACTCATACTTGCAAATAGGCTAGTCACCATTCATAGGCCGTTTAAGAAGGTAGGGTGAGTAATGTCATCATCATTTACAGTCAATTCCTTTATTAAAGATGTGTTACTTGCTAACTTAACTGAATGTTTGTTTAGGAGGTGGCCTATCCACTATGAGTGCAGTACAGTAAGATATTATTACGTAAGGATAAGCGAGATAACCCTATACATCTTAGGGTAGAGCCTTACATACGAGAGGCTAAATTCTGGGGAGTTACATAACTTCCATTTATTATGTTGGATTGACATTTGATTATGGCACTTGTCAAGAGATAGAGACCAGAGAAATATACGTTCCACTTACCCACTGGAGAGGTGACCATCACACTGCAGGATGTTGAGGTCTACCTTGGACTTTTAGTTAAGGGGTTCGCGATGGCAGGCCAAATAGGGACGGATGATGAAGAGAGCTGGGCTAACATAGGGGAAAGACTGCTAGGTGTGAAGCCTACTCAGATGAGGGGTGCTCACTTATCTCTGACATGGCTATGAGAGCACTTCCAAATACTTTCCCATCAAACCAACGGTAAGATGGTCCAACAGTACATGCGTATGTACATACTCAGCTTGATGGGAAGATTTATATTTGTAGATAAATCCTCCAGCCTTATTCACTTGATGTTCCTGCCATTGTTGAAGAAGTTCTCAATAGTTGGGCAGTTTAGCTGAGGTAGCGCTTGCTTGACATGGTTGTACTAATAGTTGTGCTTTACCTCATCATCCGACACACATGAGTTAGGAGGGGTCGCAATTCTACTGTAGGTCTAGGCTTAGGATAGATTCCCACATGTCACTCTCCTTAGTCTATATGGGTTTATTATCGATGGGAATAGGCTATTGGCGGCTAGATGGAGGGTAGTGTGGGATATGACTCAACATCTGATGCATGCCGTAGATGCATATCACACTACTTTTGACATGCAGACTATGTAGTAGGTATGATATGATAAATTATTCTCTTTACTGTCCTTTTCTTAGCCGTAAGTGATAACTATTGTTGTTTGACTGGTTGTTTATTTTTATTTTCTTTTTATTCTACCCTTTAAGTTGTTTAGGAGCCTTATACAGAGGAGTTGCTACAATTGTTGCCTCACTTCTATTTGCTAGGCGACACATTTAGACTGCCCGGGTACCAGTCATATGTTTCCACATCATTGAGTAATGCTTTCCAGACCGTGTCATCTAGCAGTTTGGTGAATATCAATACGTTCTATAGGAGGTTAACACCTCAGAGCAGCTCCACCAACTGGACATCCAGGGTAGGATGGATGTTGATTAGATCAACATACATTCTTCCTACGTCCAGGCTTGGGGATAAAGACACAAATTCTTAGTACACATCCAGGGTCCTTGAGGGGTCAATGAAAGTTACTCGTTGTTGTATAAATAGATCTCCCAGTGTTATATTACACACCACAAAGATTGGTTGATTGGTACATACATCTAAAATTGTCCATTATTTTATTTTCACTTATTTATATTTGTTATCATATGTACTAACATCTGTTTTCTTTACTTATTTCAAGTAGATTCGCTTAAGAGTATCAGATTGGCACCTAACTATCCTGCAGCACTCAGTATTGCAAATGGGGTACTTGACTTTGTTAAGCAGCATAATGGCTTTAGGAGGGTGTACATAAGCCACCCCATATGGACCACGGAGGGGAGTAGGGACCACCTATTGATGAGGAGATGCTAGCTCCTCGTATACCACCTAAGGGTAAAGTTAGAGTTCAAGGAGGCAGGGCTCGAATGGTATGTCGTTGGCCAAACCTCGGTGATGATATCTCACCATATGCCCATCATTCCGTAGACCTAGGGCATATCAGCAAGGGATACAGTACATACCTTGGGTCAGGTGTTGCCTCCACTTCGAAAGCTGAATCCAGCTTCAAGGCTAGATCTAGCTCATACATGACTCTCGAGTTCTAACAACATCTTGATCCCGCAACTCTACCAGCTCCTTAAAAGCAATGTTCTACCCCCACACAGTCATCTATGGGTGAGGGCATTACTCAGCTGCATCCAGGCCATTCAGCCAACCCAGTTCCTCCTAGGGAACTTAAGCTCGATGATCCACCACCTAAACCTACTCAAACACACGATAGACGGAGGCATTCACTTATTTCCCATATCGTGAGGACCTTTACATGGCGTAGACGTCAGCAAATATGTTTAGTCTATTATTTTTGTTTTCTCCTTTATTTTTCCATTGTATTGATATTGTCATTAACTCGTTACAAATTTTATGTATATATTGATTATTCGAAATATAATTCACTTTTCATCATATATTGCAATTCAATGCATTGTTTATTTATCATAATTTTACAATTTTACAATTATTTTTTCTTCTATCTAACTCATATGGTCATTGGATGATCATCCCATGCGCTTATTTCTTCCCTACTTATTATATTTGTTGAGAGGTTCCACCAATTGTGATTTTATGTAATTGATTAATGTATTAAACTTTCCATTCAGTTTACAAGTTAAGAGTTGAAAGAACATTACTTTATCGTTTTGAATAGAGGAAAATTAGTAAGTTAAATAGAAATTGAACTGAAGGTGCATCAAGTGGATGAGCCTTCAATTCATAATTTGAACGGAAAGCACATTAAGTGGATACGCCTTCGGTGTAAATATTTACACGAAAAGTACATCTACTTAATGCGCTTTTAGTACAATTTCTACTAAACCAGACTATTGAAGTTGCATCTACTGTATGCACCTTCAGTATAAAAAACATAAATAAGTAGAGGTATATTCATTTGATACACCTTCAATATACCATATTCATATTTTTTTTAAAAAATGATCCATTTTCTATAATATTTTTTGAAAAAAAGCCTATATTCATATAAAACTCTTTATTTTAGTGCAACATTCCTCTACGGAAGTTGCAGCTTGGGGTCGGCTATCGTTGGAGTGGAAAGCTTAGCCCAATGAAGCTCAGGTAGACAGCTTGTCGTCCAACCTCTAGTAAAGAAAGCTTGGATTGCCTACCTGTGGGAGCTCGGAGGTCAGGTCTCGGAGCTTGTGTTGTCGCCTACAACAACCTTTATCGATTGAAGCCCCAGCTATTAAAGAAGATAAACCCCAACTCAGACCCGTGGTTCTGCTGCGACAACTCGGGGCTTGCTGCTGTAGTGCATGGCTCGGCACTGCTGTGGCTAATAGTTCGGAAAGGAAGCTCGACATTGTGCTGTCGAGGTAGCTCCGTACTTAGTTTGGGTTCTGTCATGTTTTTACTCGAGCTTTTTCAGTGGGAGGGTCAGCAAGTGGACTTTGACTCGTCCGTTTTTGTGTGTTCGCGAATCACCTCCGCAACTCAGTGCATAAACAGGAGAGATTCCACGGCATGAATAAAAGTAACCCAGAGTATAACATCCTGTCGTCATTGTGTTCAGGAAGTTAGGATCCAACAAGAGCTCAATTGGTCGATTATTAAGCGCTTTGTTGCTCGGCACTTGCTTCACCAAAGTTACCAGAGTAGCCATTACGTGTTTAATGTGTTGGACAAGTTAGCTCCGATCAGAGGTAAAGCTCAGTTGTTGGAGTAATAGCTCGGATGTGGAATTGTCGAAGCTCAGCATAGCTGCTGAAGCTTCACAGAGCTACCGAAGCTCGGCATGGGTGCTGAGGCTCGGTTTCTATATTAAAGAAGTGTGGGTTCTTAAAGCTCGACATGGGTGCCGAGGCTCCAAGCTCGGCCTTGTAGTTCGGGTATTAATCCATGCGCTGTGGTATAGCTCGAATTTTGTGTCATGCTACTACTGCAAGACAATTGAAACTCGGGAAGGGGGCTACCAAAGCTCAGCATTTGGATGCGAAGCTTGGTAGAAAGTGTTGAGTTTTAACAAGGGAAGCTTGGCTATTTCTGTCATGGGATTATCTCAGTGAACTTACTTAGTTGCAAGAAGCTTGCATAAATGTCCGACTATGCTCAGCATGAACTTGACCTCGACACATTCGTTTCGGAAAAGCTCGGTCTTGCTGGCCAGCTTGAATTGTCTTATAGCTAGCTCAACCATGGACACCTTGACATGGACAAATGAGCTTCGGCATTGCTCCTCGTTTTTCCGACAAAGGGTATCTCTTACGAAGTAGTTCTCTTGGACTATGAAGTAGGAGCTTTGAGCTCTGTCATGCTGCAAACACTCGGGGTCTGCCATGGACGATGAAGCTCGGTTCGGCAGCCGCTCTAAAGGTGCGTTGAACAAAAGTTAACATTGTCTTCACAAGGTCCTATTACTTATGCCTTGGATGGTGTCTCCCATGTATAGCACATTCTTTTTGTTCGAATTTTCAACCCAACATTAATTGGGTTTAAAGAATCTTGATTTTACAGACTTCGTAACAGAAATTTATAGTTCTTCTGTACATCCCGTTTTATACTTCGAGATTTTGGAGTTGAGGAGTCCAACCAGTCGGTGCTTTTTAGGGTTTTGCCCACAAAGGTTTTGATAATTGGATCTATAGGCTAATCTTTTTCGACAACGAAAAACCATAGCCAAACGCTAGATCCTTCACCAATTTATTCATATGTAGGGAAGAAATTGAAATGACTGGCTATAACGAAATTAGATATAAAAGGTTCTAACACAATTTTTGAGGATTCACGGAAGAGTTGGATTCAAAACATGAAATAATCGTTAGTTTTGAATATAACATTCTCTCATAGACAGCGCCAATGTTGATGATCAATCTTTGCTCAGTTGATTTGCCAATAGAGACTCATTGAGTTTAGGCTTCATGCAAAACAAAACATCGTTAGTAGGACCAGAATTTGCTTTCACATGACTATTTCGATAGCTAAGTGGATAAAAGTATCAAGAGAATAAAACCCTAATTCAAAGAGAGAGAGAGGAGCAAGGGACTACAAGTCCTTTACCTAGGGGCTTCATCTCTTATTTGTAAGAGATAAGGCTAGGTCATATGTGCATTTGGCTTATTAATGGCTTTAGGCTTGTCGATTTAGATAAAGTATTAATATAAACAAAGTATAAGTGATATGGAAAAGAAAATGTAGAAGAGAGAGAAAGAAGGACAAATGAAGGTTTAAAATATTGTATTAAAACTATATATTTAGAGATATGGAGTCCAATAAAGTTATGCTAGTTTATAATAATAATAAAAATAATAATAATATAGTTTTAGTTATAAGAGAAATGATAGTAGAGTTATTAATACTTATTGTCAATAACAGTCTATAATAACTACATCTTTTAGCTAAATTTCAAAAAAAAAAATTTCGTTAAAAGTCTTCTTAGTTTCAATAAATTTAGATATAACATTTGAAGAACATATAAGCAATTTGAAGGGATAAGGAGTGTATGGGGTCCAAAATACCTATTATTCTCTTAATAATATACTAGTCGTAGATGCATCCACCATGTGTATACAAAAATTAATTATAGTGGAAACTATTATAAGAACATAAGATAATTAACATATCTAAGTATATACCTAATTAATGATTTATGAAATAAAATAATGCTTAAGTAGCTTAAAAAATATAAGGAAAACAAAGGAAACATACAACTATGGAAACATATTATAAATATAGCCGTTAATAATGCTAATAACATTTTATGTGCTTTATTGAATAAATTACTAGTTATTCAAAAATATAATGAAGAAGATATGAATTTAGAAAATTAAGAAATAAAGCAATCCAATAAACATGTCTAATTTTACATAAAAATGAAATAGATATATCTCTATTAATAAGTATCATAAATTCAAAATATGCACATATGTGATCAAGAAATGCATACTATGTCGAAAAAAGTCAACAATCTAAATAAGCAATATAAGAGTAAAGAAAATGGTTTTACCTTAGATAATGTAGCTATTTACTAAATACATAAATTTATACAATCAAAAGCAAATGTAATAGTTAATAGCGATAAGTGAATTACAATACCGAATAATGGATATATTATAATATGGAGTATAGATTCACTTTATAAGCTTCAATCACACTACTTTACCTTCAAGCTTACTACAAGCTACACAAATGTACAATGATGTACTCTCCTTGACAATAAAAATACATATCAACCTAATGTAGAAATATGAAGGTGAAATTCTCTAAATTTTGTTTAGCTAACCAATAGAAAATAGTAAAAGAAATTCAATTTTGAGCACTGTAACCTTCCTTTAAAGACTTCTAGGAATGTTTTTAAATGTTTAGACTACAACGGCTAATAGGATAGTCATTGGAATATCCTTAACTGATTTAAATCTCTTTAAAATTTATCCAGGCTGTTAGTTGTTAAAATATGATAAATATCTTCCCATAAAATTTGGCTTATTTGAATTCTAAATCTTTTGATACTTCTAGATAAGCTATGATTGATAAAAGTTGTTTGTGAAGATAAGCATTGATTTTAGTTGGTTCTACAAAATTCAGCCTACTCTTAAATATCTTATAACTTCTATTCGTGAAAATTTTATCCTTTTTACTTAGTGGAACAAAACAATGTATTATCTAAATATACTTATCTAGTGGAGCTAAGCCTTGACTTATAAGAAAAACAAACATAATCTCTAAAATCTGATAAGTTCGGATTCAATTTCCAATTCTTATAATATAGCTTCTATGTCAACTTCTAAGTCTTGTTCTTTTTTTTTTTTCGGTACTGCAAAATACCTTCTAAGTACCTTCATCTTGTTTAGCTTTTAGACTTTCTTCTACCCAAGTTTCTAAATAACCTTCTAAGTTAATAGAATCATCCTTTTTAGCTTCAATTGATTCCTTCTAAAATTGCTTCTTACTTATATTTTCGACTTAAGATTGGCTACTAAGTTTCCTTTTAACTGTTGTCAATAGTCTGTAATTTCTTTTAACTTTCCTTCTAACTTATATTAACAAAGCAACCCTGAAAACATTTAACTTAAAAGACTTGATCCAATTTTAACATTTGTTATCATCAAAACATATTATTTGAGAGAACTTAACACAAAAAATTGACCAATTACTATTTGGTTATTAATTGTTGCTACTTATACTTACCCATACTAAGATCTACAAAAGGTAACCTTGGACTAGGCTTCCATAGTGTAAGAGGGACGGTTTTTTAGGATGATGTGTTAATTATAGGTCATACTTATGGTTCAATAAGCAGTCAATACAAGGGAAATTAGCTGCTGCAAATCAATGAGCAAAAAGAAGTTGCTACAAGGCATGTTAATGGTATGGGGCATTGGTTCTGGACTACACTCCTAACGGCACAATATGGATGGTGAATTTAAAATGAGACTACCTTATATTATTATTGCCAACAATGTAGACTCAAATTATTTCTTACATATGTAATATTAGCGTCATTTAGGTATGGCCAACGTAATAAGGAGTCATAAGCTACTTTAGACCTTAGTGCACCAAGACTATACTATATGTTTTATGATTGTTATTGCTTTCAATTCAAGCATGCATAAAGCCATGATGTATGACCATAGGTGCATGTGAGCTGCAATACTCATGTATTAAGCTTTATAGATCACCTATTTAAGATTTGGCATTTCATGTAACAATAGCAATGTTACTACGAGATTGAAGGAGCAATTAGAAGGCCAATATTGTGGGGAAATTTTATTACTTGAAAGGATAGCTTACATATTTTTCATATAAATTTTGTAAAAGTTCTATATGTATCATTAACAGATAGTTGTAATAGAAAAATAAGAGGGAAAATACAAAACCATAGTTGTTATAGTTAGCTTTTTTTAGAAGCTTAACAACAATCTAAGTAGTATAAGTAGTGAAATAAAAGGGGAAAGCATATGTGAATCGCATCCCTTTAAAAAAAAAAAAAAAAACTAGGCCTTTTGCCTTTTTGGAAAGTGGCTATCTCAAATTAGCCAAACCCCCTCCATTATCTTCAACCTTGCATCAACTCAATATTAACATCTATTCACTACAATCAGTATTGAAAGATACAAAATAGATAAAATAATGACTAAATAAACAATATAGAGAAATTAACGTACCTTTAAGAGAGAGAGAGTTAGTGAGGAAGTAAGATAGAGACACATTTCGCTTATGCAATTCTTAAGGTTTTTTTAGTAAAAGGGCTTTACATATTGGACCTTATTTATAGTAGACTATGAGAGCTAATGGATAGTTTAACAAATGGAGTGAGAATGGGAGTGATGTTAGCATTGTCAATATTAATGGATTATATGATAATTTAGTTAGATTTAGGTCATTGATACATCTTTAAATAAGTGTATTTACCTTTAAGAAAATTTATTTATGTAATTATGTTTCTAATGGCAAGTTTGCAACATTACATATTCTTACAAATATGGGATGAGCTGAAGTCATTCTACAATATTAGGATAGGATAAAAAGATGCATAAGAATTTTCCTATAACCAACCTTACTTTGATATGTTATTAGGTACATGTTCTTCTAATTTTCATAAAATTAGATAGCTTAAAATTGTTTTAAAACATAAATTTTACATTACAATTTCTTTCATATGATTGAACATAAATCAATTATTAAATTTCTGCTTATCTTAATGAACTTCCTAAAAAAAGGTAAATATAGAACTTCTTCACTACATTTTTGTTTTGTATAAGAAAAATGGGAATAATGTTGGAAATTTTGGAGATTTGACCCTTGATCTTTTATACATACTTTGCATTTTCTTCATGGGAAAGTAATAACAATATATTAAGTTATCAAATGAAAAAGAAAAAGCAAGACGGGTCATATGTATAGAATACTTATCTATTTCATTAATATTTTAATCTATAATATTAAAATATAGGAGATGATTAACATTTTACAAATGAATTTCTTAAATCATCCTTAAAATTGTAGAGAAAGGGTTAAATTTGTTCTTTTTATACAAAGAAATTCCTATATTTGCTTAACATGTATTTAAAAGTTCAATATTGTAAATTACTCTAATTTTAGAGCTTTCATCTATTTTTCATAACTACAATTCAATGTGACATGCTTTTGCTTTAGCTTTAAATTTATAGACATGAACATGATACCATGTCTAATTTATAAACAATACAAATGTAAACTCTTAGATGCATCATTGATAAAGTGAGGTTCTTCTTTACATAAACAGTATAGTTTAGGCCCTTTTTTATCTTCTTAACAAATTTTGAAATCAATCATAACTCTCTCTCTCTCTCTCTCTCTCTCTTCTCTCTCTCTCTCTCTCTCTCTATATATATATATATATACATACATACATATTATACACATATGTATGAGTGTTTGGTGAATAATTGGTTCTATAAATCATCTATTACCACAAGTGAAACTTATTAACTGAATAAATCCTATATGTCTACTTTAAAATATATTATTTTTAACAAGTGCAGTGGTAATCAGTTGTGAATAAGATTTTAGAATAAATTATAACAACGTCATAAATGGTATCTCGACTTTTTGGCATGCATAGATTTGCTATGTCCATATGGCATTACAGTCATAATAACAATAAAATAACAATAGTAATAAATAATGCCACATGGGCATGAAAAATGTATGGACAACGACATGGACTTGTATTGTCTTAAGTTAATCTTATAATATGTATGTAACTTCATAGTTGGCTGATATGTCCACTTAGGTTAAAAAAGATGAGTGGCTTAGTAGTTTGCATAAATAGTATCGAAAAGTTCAATTGGATAGGAAATTGACTTTTTTAAGTTTATGTAATTGATTGTACATTTTGGTAATTTTAAGATAACAACTGTGACATTATTCCTAAATTATATTGATTACCTTTTTATACTTTGCATACTACATTAATACCTAAGTTTTGAAACTATAATAAATACCTTCTTGCTTTTACTTTTCGGGATGTATACAAGTGGCACAAATATTGACATATTATTATTACGTCAGCATTAATAATACTTTTTGTAAGCATTAAAATTATATATTAATTGACTAAAATAATAAAAAGTGGTAGACAATGTAAAAAAATAAAAAATAAAATAAAATAAAAATATCAAAAATTTTTTAAAAATAGCATCCCACTTACACACACATCTATATTTATATAATTTAACTAATAAAAACGTAAAAAAAGGAAATTAAAAAAAAAGATCAAAAAAATAAGAAAAGAGTTTTCAACCAACATAAGGCTCAAGGATTGTTAACAATAGTAATTTTAGGGGTTAGGGATATTTTGGGTTGATTGTACAACTCTTCATAAAGGGTCGTTGACTGACCCTTAGCTTCAAGGTAGCTAGAGTGATCACAAAAGTGGTAGTCAGTGGTGGCCTACACTCGAAGGTAAAAAAAAAAAAAGGTTAACACCCATTTGAGTTCAGTAACTCTATTGCAACCTAAATGGGTCTTCACCATTTTTTGTAATTAATTTTACATAGTAGGTGGTTATTTACTAACTTAGTGGGGTCATTCTTTGATGGGTTGAATAACCACTTTGCAGAGTACATTATGACCTCTATCTCATTTTTTTTTTTTAATTTTTTGCAACTTTCTTTTTTTTTTCTAATTTTTTGGTTGATAACAAGTGTATGTAGGATGTTATTTTGTTAAAAAATTTTCAATATTTACTTTCTTTTCTTCCCTTTTCTGAATTTTTTTTATTTTTATTTATTTTACTTAATTAATATAATAATATTTAAATAACATTATTAATAATACTGATGTATTAATGGCATGATAGTATTTGTGCCACCTATACATCCATGTTAGAAAAAGTAAGGGAAATTTATTGTATTAATAAGGAATATTGATGTAATAAAAAAGTTCATGGGATTTATCTAAAATTTTAAGCATATTTTATATTTAATATATAAGATTTTGGAATCTAGATTAAAAAAATATGATTGCATATAAATTCAATTCTTTTATTTATCAAGACAGTAATAAAAAAAAATCCTATTTTCATATAAAATGTACTCTAAATTTTATGTATAGCTAATTACATTTATATTCTCAAAAGTAGATGGACAAGACTTATTCAATCAATTAGATTCAATCTCAGCAACTGATTTCATATCTCCACTTTAAAGCATGTATACATTATTTAGATTTTGTAGAATCCATTACTCACTAACCAACTCACTTCAAAACAATATAGCCAACTATACTTGATATTGGGATTTGAAAAAAGAAAAACCCTAAATTTATCAAGTATTTACTTAAGAGCCTATCTTGAGTTAGACGCATTATCGTATCCATGTCAACAAATTTAACCTTAATGCATGCTAATTTAGATAAAGGTAAATAGATGGAGAGAATTGGAAAATTAGATTTTCTTAATTTTTCTCATTTTATTCTCTTAAGATGTTTTGATGTGTAATAAATGGTTAGGATTATAAGGAAGAAAGTGACATCACAATGATGTCACAAAGTTTTTTGAATTTATAAGCAATTATAACCATCAATTCTCAAATTAGGGGAAAATGATAAGATAATCATAACTATTGATTTATAAATTATGGAAAATTGGAAAGATGAAAATTGAGAAGGTCCTTTGGAGGCCCCAAAATGAGAGTAATTTACAAATTGAAACCCTTAAATATTACTTGATACATGCAAATCCTTCTTTATATAAAGAGTACAAATTCAAACCCTCATTTTACATTTTTTTTTTATTAAAAGTATGTCTCTTATCTCGTAAACTAGTGAATTTTATTCATTTTGTTTGCTTTTATTTAACATACTTTACATTCAGAGATTAAATTCTAATAATTTAAAGCATGGAAATTGGAAATTTTTTTTAATTCTTGTGATAATTTTTATTTTCAAAATTATTTTATTTTAAGTATAAGTATTGTGGTGCATGTCCATCTAGTATTTTACAATTTAGGTTAGATAAATAACCACATTTTTCAAGAAACACACTTGCTCAAAAGTATGCCTTCATTTTTTTGTAATATCCAAGAATGTGTACACTAGCTTGCATCTCCAGGACTTCTATGTGTGCCTTCTTATAGGATATTTCTTTTTTTTAAAAAAAAAAAAAGAAGGAGCACACTAAGTTGTATGCCTTTAATATAAAAAAAAAAAAAGAAAAGAAAAGAAAGGAAAAAAGTGAAGACGTGCTTTTGATGTATGCCTTCACTATAATCACCTACAGACCTAAATAAAATAAGTAACAGCTCCATAAAAAAGAGCCTAAATATGTAAAATAATAATATCTTACAATACACATCAAACAATTTAACTGGTTTAAGTGCCAATTCCAAACTCCATTTTATATTCCCAACTCCAAACATAAAACATATATTCAATAATGAAAAAACAAGTTGCATTCCCGATACCTAATCATATCCCCACCTCTAAACACCAAGTCGATAAGATCTTAACCAAACATACATAATTATAATTAGATAGCCAGATTTTGAAAAGAAAGAAAGATAGAAATATCAGTAATTTAACTTTAATTAAAATGCATATCAATTCAATATTCAGTAAATATGTACATACAAAGGTAAAAAACTATATGTCTATTTCCTCTTGCACTTAGATCTTGTAAAGACATATGTTATTCGCAATACTATCCCCTTTATAGACCTTCTTTCTTTAACAATGTGCTGTAGGGTTGGCTCATTAAATTCTAAAGGATCTATTGCTCGTATTGAAGAGGGACCATGCTTTAGGGTACTCATATATCTTCTTTTTTATGGAGTTGATAGTGCAAAAGGAGGATACAACTAAGTCTCTCAAATGGAGGATATGGCTAAGTCTTGGCAAGAGTTATAAATGAGCTGCAAGAAAGGCCTTTGACATGCTGCTAACATCTAGATATGCATATGAGCTTGGGGCATGAGATGACCTTAGAGTGTTATCATTAAGCCGACCTTGTTGTTGCAGTTGTGCAAGTCTATTGACCCTAATGTGATCGTTGTGCCTAAGTGGATCTAGAGCATTGTACTCATCCTCTACTGCCTCCTTTTACTTGTACTCCTTAACCTGATGTGTAGGATACAAAAGTCATTAGGGTATGATCATGTAATAGCTATATACCCTAATTAGTTTAGGCATATGTTATGGCATAGTTAGCATGGTCAAAAGAAATGATGATTTACTAGAACTGCCTAGCCTGTAAGAAAAAGAAGATTAACATATGTCATTATAAAGCAATTCATTTGACCATTAGTAGGTGTTGAAAATGTACTTACCAACTATCTAAGCAAAGCTACTAAATGCCTTAGCTTTAGATATCCCCTAGTACCACCGTCAGTACTCATGCTTGACTCCTTTAGGGCTTATCATCTATATGACTCGAGCATGCCACTCCTACTAAGTAGCTACGTAATGTGCATGCTGTATCACCTAATCTATTTCTACCATTCCTCGTAGGTCTATTGCATGCTATGATTCTTCTATGTCAATAGGTAGTGGAATCCTCTTTAGAAACTACCAAACTGCCGAATGACCTACTCTAAGAAGCACCACTTAACTAAGTAGAAGCAAATGAGTGGCATCCGGGTAGCCGAAGTAGCTCTCTTAATACTTTAGAAATTAGGGAGGATTTGCAAGATCTCCTTAGGGTATGTTTTCCAAATGACCTATAATGAGATGTTTTGAAAGTTAGTGTTTAGACTAGGAATTGAATGAAAATGAAAGAAATGTGTATATAATACATAGTTGCTTCAGACAACATAGGTTTAGTACTACCGAGTGTCTTTGTCGATCTTCTACCTAGTCATTAGAGGCCTTTAATATACATCCTATGCTTACTAACGGGACCGATGTGTGAGAACCTATCCTAAGTTCATACCTAAAGTAAAATCATTGGCCCCTCTATCTCTTAAGATGTAGACTTAGATATGACACATGGTTGTTGCTATAAACATGCTAGTAAGTAGCTAGATAGTATATTGCCCGGTCGAACAGAAGTCCTTCGAGAGTACGAGGATCATGAGGTAGACAAGGGTATTAGATTTGTCAGCAAATATAAATCCATCTACAAGCTAAGATAAAAGCCCTTATGTGTTGCCTTACTTGTTCCTCATCAACCTTAGTAGGGACAAATCATAACATCCTCTGCAACTAATTCAATTAGACATTGATCAGGACGGTAGCAAGTAGTCTGGTGCAAAGGTCGATCTACATTTTGGACATGCTCTTAGTCATTAGTAAGGAATCAACTGCTAACCTAAACTACATCTCTACATCTTGAAGGGTGATAGTAACCTCCTCTTAAGCCATGTGGAAAGGATGTGTCTCTTACTTCCATCTCTCAACAAATATAGTGATTACATACTGATTACGTATTAATCAAGTTGGATAAAGGGCAAATGTCTCAAGTGTAAAAGCTTAACCTTCTCTAAGTAAGGCTCTATGCAAGAGTCCAATGGGATACCATTAAGCTCCTCATCCTACCTAAGTGCTCGCTTATCACAATGCACTAGAAGTTATTCTTGATCTTATAAATGAACAAAGAGTACACATGAGTAACTCTTAATGTAAGCACATGATTGTATCAAAGAAGTTAGTGCACTCACATGTCTATCCTAAATACTTTGTGATCTATGCTTACGCTAAACAGTGAAAACTAATCTATTAATAGCTTCAAACTCCATTTAACCTGCAAAAGTAAAAACAAGATTTTAATGTACTTTATATATCATTTAATTTGAATTAAGCATTTGTGATTGAATTATTAAAAGTAAACGACATGTATGTGTATTCTCGAATCTACTTCAATTACCTTGCCAATTCCTCTATAGACTCTGTTGACAGTCGAATTTCCATCAATTGGCTACTTAGCTGTCTTCATGATGAGTGACTTTACTCTTGGCTGAGCTAAGTAACATCAACATAACGAGTAACTTAATTCTTAGTTGATATTGAGTAATGTGGACCAGTGTTTGATTTAAATTGAGTAAAGTAGTGCGAATAGTTATCACCTAATATAGTTACATTACATAACTGCTCACTCTCCCTACACTTTCAGAATGTGTCTAATCAAGAGGCCTCTACATGTCTTGTTAATCATTCCAATAACTGCCACTTTAGATACAATATTTGCTTATAAATATAGGAAAGAAACACTATAAGAGATATTTGATAACTCTTCACTACTCTCAACTTTCTCCATTCACATTTACTGACTTAAGCATTGGAGTAGCCATACTGCACTAGCTCCAGTACCAAAAGTTTTTTCTTTCTTTACAGGATAATTCCAATTACCAAAATCCACTAACAACATTTGGTATTGTCTATTTTTTCTCAAACATACTCACATGGCGAAAACTAGAATAGCTAAGAGTGTAATTGTTGGTACTTACTCCCAACACCAATAAGGGGGAAGTAGGCATGCCGATGAATGACACTTAGCTAAGTTAGAGCAACTTTAGCTTGACTTAGCCAAAGAAAACCAAGAATTAAACAAAAAAATATGAAAAGATCCTTAATTTCCTTTATAATAGTGTCTACCCAAATCAAAACAAGGAGCATGGCGATAATGACGCCGAGAATAGTGATGATTTAATCTATTCACCCAAATTGCCGAAAAAGCAAGTTAAGGTTACTATAGGACCTTTAATTCCTGCTCTTAAGAAAACTAACAAAGGTAAGTAACCGCAGCAAGGATATCATATCGGGCCCTCACATGTTGGTACCCCTACTACAACGAGTAAGTAGTTCTAAAATAAGAAGAGCCCTTTTATTCTCGAGATTTTGGAGGAAGTAATACCAAGTCACATTAAACTACCACAGTTTGAAACTTATGACGGGACAAAAGATCCTGAAGATCATTTGGAGAGCTACCACACATTGGACAAGTTGCATGATTTGAGTGCTGCAATGGCCTGTCAAGTTTTTCCCTCAACCTTGAGGAATGTGGCTAGTACATGTGGTACGAATGGTAACCAAGAACTAACAAGGTCAATCACCAGATGGGTTCAAGCTTACAAAAAGCTTGAAAAGAATAATGAGGAAAATGTACAAAAGAACAGTAATGAATGGAAGCTAAGAAAAACCTATGAACAACTTTAGAGGATATGATGCATCAATGGAACTTTTAAGGACTCACAGCATAATTCGATATGATACACAAATTGGTCCATTGAGGTTACTCACCACCTAACGTTGCTTAAGGGAAAGAATAAGAGTGAAGTCAAGCGTAAAACGGAAGAATGTTTACACTAAGAAGGAAAAATACTCAAGTATATTAATGATAATCTGTTTGCCTATGGCTTACAAATACAAAAGGAATTTATACCCAAGAATTTAGGGCAACTTGCTTAAAAGGGGAAAAGATAAGATGGACTTTACCTTAAAGTAGTAATGTACAACAATACAAAAGGGTAAAAATAAATATTCACAGAAGTAATAATTAGTGGGGCAGATTCCACATATGGTCCTATACATGTGGGGATGTTGAATTGGTGAGGTTGTTAGAAGATATGGACAAAACAGTACAACCAACTAACTTGTCTGAGTAAGGATGGTTTATGTAATCCAAGGTCTCTCTCTTGGCGTGGCAGCAAGGGTGATGCCAAGTAAGTAAGTGGTTAGGCATAAGGGAGGATTAGATGTTGTCTTAGCCATCTGTTTCTCGGCATTCTATCTGTGAGAGATTGGTAGTCATTCGGTACGGCTTAAGGAATGACTCGATAAGGAAGTACTCTACATCGACATCGATAAGAGTCAGTTGGAGTAAAAGAATTCATCTCATTAAGCCTTCTAATCCTCGGGCTCGGCTGTGGGTTAAAGTGCTAATAGCTCGATTCCTATCATTCCCTTTAAGCTGATTTAGATTTGGGATCAAATCCATATGGTCTTTGAACAGTTCTCTTTCACAGTAATATGAATTGAGGTCGGCAATATTAAAGGTATCAAAAACCCCATAATCCTTTGGCAACTCTAACTTGTAAGTGTTGTCATTGATCTTCTAGAGGATTCTGAAGGGTCCCTTAGCTCGTATGGATAATTTGTTCTTCTTCTTGCCCGGGAATCGCTCTTTGCTGATGTACAGCCATACCAAGTTTCCTAGCTGGAATTTCTTAACCGTCCTACCGTTAGTCTTCTTTCATATTCTTCTAGCAGCTTGGTCGATGTGTCAAGTGGCCTTATCGTATATGTACTGAAGGGATTGTGCTTTAGCCGAGGTATCAGGGTCCTTTTGCACCGGTACTGGTATACGGGTGTGGTTAAGGGGTAACTCGAGATTAAATCCATAGACCACCTCAAAGGGAGTTTGTTTAGTGATGTCATGCACCGTTCGATTGTAGGCAAACTCAACCACTAGTAAGCAAATGTCCTAATCAGCCAAGTGCTTGCCTACTATAGCTCTGAGCAGTGATCCTAAAGTGCAATTAACCATCTCTGTTTGCCCGTCAATTTGGGGGTGACATGAGTTAGTAAAGAGAAATTGGATCCCCAATCGATGCCACAAGGTTCTCCAGAAATGGCTCAAGAACTTTAGGTCTTTATCGGAGACCACACTTTTCAGCACGCCATATATTTACAAATCTCCTGCAAGAAAAGAGAAGTAATAGCCAAAGCATCGTTAGCCTTGGTGAGGGCACGAAGTGTGCCATCTTACTAAACTTATCTATAATAACCATTACAGAATCTTTGCCTCAAGCAATTCACAGCAGTCCGAGAACAAAGTCAATGTTCAATTTAGTCCACAGCCTCGTTGAAATAGATAAGGGCATTGCTCTCCCTTTTTCGGCTTAGCACTTGGCCTTCTTGCATATAACACAGCTTTCAATAAATCGATGTACATTTCTCCTCATTCTCTATGAAGAGAATCGGTTATTCAACAGTTCATAGGTCCTTCTTTCTCTAAAATGTTCGGAGAGCCCTCCATTGTGAGCTTCACTAATCAATAACTCCTTTAAGGAACAAGTCGACGCGTACAGTTTCCCACTTTGGAACAAGTAGCCATTCTCCACATGGTACTCGTCCATTATTCTTCCATTAATACATCGTGCAAGTATGGGTCTAAAGTATGGATCTTCAAAGTACTGCTCTTTGATAATTACAAAACTAAACGGTTGAGTTTGCAATTCAGATAAAAGTGTATGCCTTCTCAAAAGAGCATCTGCACCTATGTTGCTCTTTCCCTACTTATATTTTATTACAAAATTGAATCCTTCAAGGAATTCAACAAAACTCACCTATCGCTTTGACAACTTAGTCTGACTTCAGAAGTATCTCAACAATTCATGGTTAGTATATATGATAAATTCTCTTGGTAATAAATAGTGCTACCATACTTGTAGTGTTCATATCAATGCCAAAAGTTCTTTACATACACTAAGTAATTCAACTAAGGTTCTTAGAGCTTCTTACTGTAGAAGGCAATTGGTTGGCTTTCTTGCATTAGGACAGCGCCTATTCCAATGCCTAATACATCGCATTCTAGCTAAAAAATTTTGTCGAAGTCAAGTAGCACTAACACCGAGGTGGAGGTCAATCTTTTTTTTATCTCAGCAAAACTCTTCTCCTCCCTTCCTCCCCATTAGAAGTTGGTGTTTTTCTTTATTAACTCGATAAGTAATGTAGCGAGGGTGCTGAAATTCCTGATGAACCGCCTATAGAATGAAGCCAATCTGTGGAAACTTCTCACGTTAGTATAAGTAATAGGAGTCGACTACTCGAAAATTGCTTGGATCTTCTCATCATCGACTTGCAAGCCTCCTCTATTGACTACATTGCTCAAGAATACCACTTCCTCCTAGCAAAAGCAACATTTCTTTAGATTATTGAATAGTATCTTGGCACTAAGGATATTCAGGACTACTCTAAGATGTTCATAGTGACTCAGCATGTCAGCATTGCAGACCAGGATGTCATCAAATTACACCACGATACACTTCCCTACGAGATGTCTCAGCACGTGGTTTATTAATCTCATGAAAGTGCTTAAGGCATTTGATAAGCCGAAGAGCATGACCATCCATTTGTAAAGTCCATGTTGAGTCTTGAACGCAATCTTCTACTCATCTCCTAGCTTCATATGGATTTGGTGGTAGCCAGATTTAAGGTCAACTTTACTGAAAATCTTAGCTCTACTCAATTCATCTAACATGTCTTTAAGCCTCAGAATTGGATACTTGTATTTGACCGTAATATTGTTCATAGCTCGACTATCTACACACATCCGCCAGGTTCCATCCTTCTTCTACACCAGAAGTGTTGGCATAGTGCAAGGGCTGAAACTTTCTCTGATGTATCCTCTTTCGAGTAACTCATTGACTTAACGTTGGAGCTTAGAAACCTGTTCGGGATTCATCCGATAGGAAGGCTTATTTGACAGTACGACGTCGGGTACTAAGTCAATGCAATGCTCTATACTTTAGGTCGAGGGCAATCCTTTAAGTAACTATTCCAAAAACAAGTCAGCATACTCGTCCAGTAACTCTTTGATTTCTTAGGGTAGTTTACTTTGCTCCTTCATTTCTAAAAATCGCCTAACCAACGTAAGGGTCGACTCGTCTACTTTGATGACCTCTCAAAGCTTAACTCTAGTCATCACAAGAGCCTTCTTCAATCCGTGAGCAAGTTTCATCTGTAACTTATGAACTTCTCTTAGCGGCATCGGAGTCAATGTAATCTTCTGGTCATCCTTCTCAAACATGTATGTATTCTCATAACTATCATAGATGACTCTCTTATCAAATAACCATGGTCTACCTAGCAACATATGGGAAGCATACATGAGTAATATGTCGTAAAGAATTTGGTTAGAGTAGTTCCCAATAGTGATCGGTAGTAGTATTTGCCGAGTGATATGTAATGCTCCTTTCTCACTCAACCAATGCAACTTATATGGTTTCGAATGCACAATAATTGGAAACTTTAGTTTTGAAATAAGATCAGCTGATGCTACATTGGTGCAACTTTCACTATCCATGATGAGGGCATACACCTAATTATTCACCTTGCAAGTTATATGAAACAAATTCTCTCTTTACTCCTCCTTTCGTAATAGTTTCATGTTTATAGTGCATCGGACAACCATAAGTAATTAATCTAAGTCCTTGACAAACACGTCCTCTTCAATTAACTCTTTCTCGGCAGGAACCTCCTCCTTCTTAGGTTTCTTATCCGTACTTTCTACTTCTAGCTTCAGAACGTCTCCTTTGATGACCATCGTTCTTCGGTTCAAGCACTAAGTAGCTATATGTCTGAACCCTTGGCACTTGAAACAATTGATTTGACTCATCTTCCTTCCAAACCCTTGCCCCTTCTCATAAGTTCGGGCTACCTCTTCATTGTTAGATCAACCTTTCTACTCGGCTCAAACATCAACCTTTCTGTTCGGCTCGGTATTTGATAGAGTTTGGTGACTTCCCTATCTGGGTTGGCTAGTTGCCATTTTGGTTGACACTCGACCTTTTCTCTGCCTCTTTACTCTTTGGGCGATCCTAGCAGCTTCATTCATTGTAGTGAATCGTTGAAGCTCTACAATGTCCCAAATATCACCTCTCAGTCCAATAATAAATCTTAACATAGTTCGAGCCAATGGTTCCTCTACCTCGTAACGGATCATGAGCATTTGAAACTCTTGAACATACTTATCAATAGTTTGGCTTCCTTGTCTCAGCTCTTGCAACCGAGTGAAGATATCTTAAAGATAAGTTTCTAGTACAAATATGTTTTTAAGCATTCTCTTCATCTTGAGCTAAGTGTTAATCTCTCGGTAGCCCTCTCGTCTTCTCATTGCTTGGAAGTTCTTCCACCACATAACAGCATATCCGGAGAACTCAACAACAGTAGTTCTCACTTTCTTGTAATCTTCGTATTGATAGTAATCAAATACACGCTCTACTTTCTCTTATCATTTCAGATATTCATCAGTATTCTTAGATCTACTGAAACTCAGAATTTGAAACTTCATATAGTTGGATACTCTAAGGATTCATACACGCTCTTCTTCAAAATACTCTTCTTCCTCGTCTCTCATGTTTGTCAAATCAATCCTTCTCTTCACTCGTCCGCCTACTCCTCCACCTGAAACGAATCGAATTGGGTTTTGACCTCTAATAGGTTGATCAACTTATGGGCTGTTTTGTGTAGCCTCAGTGAGTTGACAAGACAATGCATGAACAGCTTGAATTAAATCTACCAAGAGGTTAGCTACCTCATCAAGTCTTTTGTCAGTACTTTTGGGAGTTTCACTGTCATCCATGGTGGACAACTATACTATCATCACTAGTACCAACATATATACTCGGGTTAATCATTTTCCTCATAGATTCAAAGCTTAAACAAATACTTCAGGAAATTAACATTTAACAACACAGCGCTAAAATGAACACAGTAACTTGCTCTATTTCACACGTGCAAAATAGATTATAATAGAACTTTGAAAACATACATCAACTGGAACAAAACCTCTGCTTTGATGCCAAGATGGTGCGAACTGTAACTAAGAACTGGCAAGGCTGGTTGCTGGATGGGTTTAAGCTTGTAAAAAGCTTGAAAGGAGTAATGAGGAAAATGCATGAAAGAATAGTGATGAATGAAAGCTAAGCAAAACCTATGAAAAGTTCTAAAGGATATGATGTACCAATGGAACTTCTAATGACTTACGACACGATTCGATATGACGTACGATTGGTCTAGTAAGGTTACTCGCCACCTAACCTTACTTAAGGAAAAGGACAAGAATGATGCTAAGTGTAAAACAGCAGAGTGCTTACACTAGGAAAGAAAAATACTCAAGTGTATTAATGATAATCTATCTACTTGTGACTTACAAATACAAAAGGTGTTTATACCCGAGAATTTAAGGTAACTTACCTAAAAGGGAAAAAGATAAGATAAGTGTTACCCTAAAGTAGTAATGCATAATAATACAAAAGGGTACAAATGAATATTCACAAAAGCAAAATTAGTGAGGCGGATTCTACACGTGGTCCTATATACATAGGGATGCTGTATTAGTGAGGTTGTTAGAAGATGCAAATAAAAAAAAAAAAAACAGTACTGCCAATTGGCTTGTTTGAGCAGGGATAGTTTATGTAGTCTAGGGTCCCTCTCTTAGCATGGCGGCAAGGGTGATGCCGAGTAAGTGGTTAAGCATGAGGGAAGATTGGATGTTGTCTCGGCCATCCATTTCTTGGCATTCTATCTGCGAGAGATTGACAGTCATTCAGCATGGCTTACGGAATGACTTAATAAGGAATTACTTGGCATTAGCATCGGTAGGAGTTAGTTAGAGTAGAAGAATTCGTCTCGTTAAGCTTTTTAGTCTTCGGGCTCGACTATGGGTTAAAGGGCTAATAGCTCAATTCTGATCAATATAGTTCAGACATTTGAAACCAAACACCATTTCTTGCTTTGGAGAACTAATAAAAGTGTTTCTGCAGCACTTCTTTGCAAGTAAACTTCCTATTAAGGATTCTTCAGTCCTTAACACAATCAAATAAAGATCAAATTAGTCAATTAGAGATTACTTAGCCAGGTTTATGATTGAGATGGTTGAAATCCTATAATTAGAGATATATGGCCATCAACACCGTAATTGATGGAGTTAAGCCCTATAGAGACTTTTTCAAGTCTCTTGCAAAAAATAAGCTGAAAACTTTCGCCAAGTTCAAGGCCAAGGCTACCTTATACATTTGACAAGAAGATAACATAAAGGCTCGGTAAGAAGCCGATCAGAATAGAGGAGATAGGAAAAACGATAAAAGGAGAGTACAAAAGATAGACTTGGGACAGATGATGATCAAAGTTCAAATGCCGAGAGAAAAAGACTAAGCATTCCAACATATTCATTTCATACACCTGTCAATTGTCCAATTTCGGACATATCGATGGAGGTACATAGGCAGAGAGACATTTTGTAATGGTTAAAAAGAATGAGAGAAAATCCCTCAAGGAGAAATTCTAATAAGTACTACAATTTCCATCGTAACAAAGGTCATAACATAAATGAATGTATCTAACTCAACAATGCAAATCAATAGGGATATTTATGTAAGTTCCTAGTAGATGATGCTGAGAATATTGAGAGACTGTCTCAGAGGAGATGTGGGGAATATGAGAATGACATTCGGCTAGTTGTTGCCGGGAGAGATGCAAGGGATGAAAGTTCTAATAGAACACCTAATGGAGTAATCAACATTATTGTTGGTGGACTTGCTATATGCCAATCAAGCTCTTCGAGTCTGACTAATGCCAAAAATTATGTTTGCAACATCAATGGCAAGAAGGTCAAGATCGACAATACAATCTCTTTCATAAAGGAAGGCTTTGAAGGCATCCAGAGGCATGATGATGCACTTGTTATCAGTCGTGAAAATTGCCAACTTCGAGGTGAAGAAAATTTTTGTTGATACTAGAAGTTTGGTAGACATCATTTTCCAATACGCTTTTGACCAGATGAGACCAAAGATCAAAGTACAACTAAGATCTTATAAATATGATTTGTATGCTTTCAACAATCAACTAGTTTAAGTAGTCGGAGTGATCTCTTTACCAATCCAGATTGGAGATGACGAGAATGTCATAAAAGATAAAGTGGACTTCCTTGTCATCAAATGTTGGTCCTCATACAACATGATCATGGGACAGGCATATCAACATCTATTCGGCATCGTCTATTCCATTACTTATCTTAAAGCCAAATTCCCTACTCCTACGGGGGTTAGCGTGTGCAAAGGGGATCAACAGTTGGCAAGGTCTTTATACAAAAGGGCCTTAAGACGAGAGGAAGTTTTTCAAGTGGAAACCTATTCGAATGGAAAGTTAGTCAGCATAGAAAATGTCGAGAATGATACAAAGGAAATCTCTTTGGGAAATAACCTTGGGAAAATAACAAAGATAAGGAAACCCTTGTTGGAAGACATTTGTCAAAGTTTGATCAACTTCTTGTAGGTCAATGCCGATGTATTTGCATGGTCCTCTTCGGACATGTTGAGTGTCCCTAGAGAAGTTATGGCACATAAGCTACAATTTGATCCAAGTACGAAGGTGATCAAACAAAAGAAAAGACATTTTGCCCGCGAGAGATAAGCAACCATAGAAGAAGAAGTCCAGAAGCTATTGAAGGTAAGATTTATTCAGGAAGAGCTTTATTCGACTTGGCTAGCCAACTGATGCTAGTCAAGAAGTTTAACGATGAGTGGTGCACATGTATAGACTTTACGGATCTCAATAAGGCCAGTCCCAAGGATCGTTTTCCACTGCTGAAAATCGATCAGTTAGTAGATTTAACTGCTAGACATGCGTTGTTTTCTTTTATAGATGCTTTCTCGAGTTACAACCAAATTAAGATGGACAAAGGGGGACAAAGTCTATACATCATTTGTTACCAATTTTGAAACGTATTATTATATAGTGATGCCATTTAGGCTGAAAAATGCCGGTACAACATACCAGAGACTTATTACCCAAATGTTCAAACCCCAAATCCACCGAAATGTTAAAGTATATGTTAGCGACATGATCGTGAAAAGCCTGACAGAAGATCGATATCTCGTTGATCTTAAGGGGACGTTTGCTACTCTTAAGAGATACAACATGAAGCTTAATTTGCAGAAGTACGTCTTTGGTTTAATTTTGGGAAAGTTTTTAGGATATATAGTCATTGGATACGACATTGAAGCTAACTTAAGAAAGATTAAGGCGATAATAAACATAAAATTTCCTCGTACGGTCAAGGAAGCATAGGAACTCATTGGGCAAATAGCCACCCTTAATTGGTTTGTGTCAAGAAGTGTGGATAAGTGCATAGAATTCTTTAAAATCTTAAAAAATCTAAAAGAATTCAAATGGTCTAATGATCGCGAAAGGGTTTTCAATGATCTTAAAGAATTCCTTACATCACCCTTAATACTCTCAACACTTATCTCTAGAGAGAATTTATATTTGTACTTATTGTTCAATTGCCAAGCTTTTTCTTTTGTATTGGTCCGAATTGATGGTAAGGAACATCGACCTATTTATTATGTGAGTCATGTCTTGCAAGGGCCAAAGTATCGATATTTGAAATTTGAGAAGTTTATCTTAGCAATAATTTCATCGGCAAGGAAATTAAAATCGTATTTCGAGGCTCACTAAATCGTAGTCCTCACTAATCAGTCATTGCGGTAGGCATTGCAACGACTAGACTCCTCCAGGAGGATAATGAAATATGGCTCAGAGCTAAGTACTTATGGTGTCTAGTATAAACTCATAACGACATTAAAAGCTCAAGTATCGATAGATTTTTTAGCTGAGTTCACTAGTGAGAAAGATAGTATGGAGGTTGCCGAGAAACCTACATGGTACCTTTATGTGGATGGTTCTTCCACAAGAGAAGGAAGTGATGCGGGCCTTGTTCTTTAAGGCCCCCACAATATTAAAGTTAATTATGCTTTAAAGTTTGGATTCCTAGCCAACAACAATGAAGCGGAATATGAAGTTTTGATTGCTGGACTTAAACTAGCGAATGAAATTGGTGCCAAGAAACTCAAAGTATTCTCTAACTCACAATTAGTGGTGAATTAGGTCTCAGGAAGTTATGCGGCAAGGGAAGAAGAAATGAGCAAGCACCTATTAGTGATACGAACGCTCATAAAAGAATTTCCATCTTTCTCTATTCACAAGGTTCCGAGAAGTAACAATATTGTTGTCGATAAGTTGTCCAAGTTAGCTAGTATGGTATTCCCTAACTTGAGCAATAAACTTTTTGTCGAATTTCTCTTAAAAAAAATTTATCCATTATCTCGTAGAGCCACAAATTGGCTCTTTGCCTGAGAGAGGAGTCTTGGATAGATCCCCTTATAGATTATTTGAGAGATGGTGCCCTTTTTTATGACAAGAAAGAAGCACGAAGATTAGTTTATTAAGTTGCGAATTATATGCCAATAGATGGTTAGCTGTACAAACGAGGTATATCACAACTTTACCTTTGATGCCTTCCTTTGAGAGATGCCTAACGAGTATTATCTAAATTATATGGTGGTATATGTAGTAACCATGTGAAAGTATATAAATTGTATGTTCATTCATTGCAACTCGACTATTATTGGCCGACCATGAAAGAAGATGGAAAGATAGTTGTTTAGCATTGTCCATAGCACCAAAAGCATGATTTGCCAAGTCACACGCCTTCAACTTAATTGTGTTGCTTATATAGTCCTTGGCCTTTTACCTAGTGGGGGTTGGATATTCACAGACTCTTCCTAAAGTCAATTGCCCAGTGATAATTTGTCATTGTAGCTATGGATTATTTTATGAAATAGGTAGAAGCCGAGACAGTAGTAAAGATCACCAAATAGAAAGTGGAGGCATTTGTTTTCAACTCTATAATATTAAGATTTAGAGTTTCTTTTATGATAATCATAGACAATGGCATGCATTTTGACAACAACAAGTTCCGACCATTTTGTGAGAAATATGACATTTGTTTGAACTATACGTTTGTAGCATACCCTCAGACGAATGGCCAAGTTGAAGTTGTCAACAAAATCATCTTGGACAGCTTAAGGAGGAAAGTTAATTAGGTTAAGAGGAAATGGGCTGATGAACTATAGAATGTTTTATAGAGGTACTGAACCACACACAGAATTGCAACAGGGGAAACCCCCTTCAAGTTAGTATATGGCACAGAAACTATTTTGTTGATTGAGTTAGATCTACTTAATCTACGAACATAGAGTTTTGATGTAATGGTTAATCAAGTTTGATTAATAGCAAATTTGGACATAATTGAAGAAATTAGAGATATTACAAGACCAAAGGTTGTGCGAGAAAGTTAAGGAAAGCTTAACTTAAATAAGGAAGATCCTGTTAAGGTTTGGGAAGTTGTTGGCGAGAAGACCTATCGACTAGAAAGGTTGGATGGATGAATTATTCCTCGTACATGGAATGTCAAGAATTTAAAACTCTATTTCAATTGATTCCTTAGATGCTGTTCATTTTCATTTGTTTCGTAAGGCAACAACCTATTTGTTTGTGAGATAACTATATTTGAAGTTTTATTTTCCTTCTAAATCTATATATGACCGATGGTTAGTAAGTTCAAGCCTATTACAATTAACAAACTTCATAAATTAATCTTACAGCCTCAATGACTAAGGGATAGTATCAATAAGACGCTCAAATCAAGTATGTGAAATAAAACATGCCAAAGGAATCAGGTATGTGAAATAAAACATGCTAAAAGAGTTAGGCGTGTAAAATAAAACATATTAAAAGAATTAAGCATATGAAATAAAACATGTCGAGTGACAACTGAGTGTGTGAAATAAAACGTAGTAGAAATACTTAAAGTTATGCTAAAAGATAGTTCTCATTCATCACAAAACAATTACAATTACAACTTTTGGCCCAAGACAATTCATACGAAAGATAAAACTACAAGACAATCCTATGACCTATATTTGGATTGAGTAGAAGTATTTTGTTGATCAGAAGTGGGGGCCTTCCTAAAGCATATTTCCTTTCATGTACTTAGGATATAGGAACAAGTGGATTTTTCTTTACACTCATAAGGGATTTCTTTAGATAAACGATCCTTGTCATCTCTAAGACCCTTGGCATGAGTCTCATTTTCATCCTGCGCAATGATCTTGATACCTTGATCTTCTCCATCTCCTTCATTACAGCTGTTGACTTTGTCATCTACATCAACGAAATCTAAGCACAAGAGATTACGGTCAGGGTAAAATTTAAGGATCTCTTCTCTTGCTGCCTAGACTCCCTCTAACAACTTCTTCCACAACAATCTCTTGTATTGCCCACTAGGAGTGACGATTTTGAGTACCTCTTCAATAGAGGGTCATTTCCTCACAGCCTCCTCTAAATTGGTAGCATGGCTTCGTAGCCCAGCTTTGTTGGTCTTCAGTTCCTTAATCTACATTTGGAGCTTATCTTCTTCATCACTCATAGAACTAAGTGTCTAGCCTAAACCCTAATACTCTTCTTTCTTCTTCTATAGCTCTTTTTTCAAGCCTTCAGCTTCTATGTATTGCTCCTTAACCTTTACCTTGAGGCTTGAGACTTCATCGGTAGCCAATGAGTGTGCCAACTTATCGGCATCCAGTTCTTCTTGATACTTTCTAGCCTCCATCTTGGCCTTAATTCTTACATTCTCTATAGCAGCAATTTGGGCTTTCAAGGAGTTGTACGCATCTTCAACTTTTTGTAACAAGTTGATATAGAATAATGAATAGTCAGATGACCTTACAGAACACATGAAGACTATTATTGTTATTACCTTCTTTATCTTTTTGTCGACTTCGTCCAAAGCTGTTAGAATGTGGTGGCTTAATTGAAAACAAACAGGAGTATTGGAAACTAAATGAATCTAACAATTGAAAGGGTGCAATAGGTACTTACACCATCTAGCTTAGTCACGATATGAACCTTAGTACAATCACCGACCCTATCAATGTCTTTCTTCGCTAAATCTTTGTCCTTGGGAAGAATAACGCCTTCCATTAAGGCTAGAAATTTTGTCCTGTTGCTTAGGGTCGAGTCAGTATGTAAGATAGTATAGCTTTAATGCGGGATAAAGTACTCGTCGACCTTTATGTTGAGGACGAATTCGGTACTACTAATGCCGAGAGCTTTGTTTTGCATGGCCACCTTCGTCTTTTTATCTAACACTTTGGACTTTTTAGTAAGGGGTTGGTTGATAAGTTCCTTCTTACTCCTCTTGTTAGTACTTGACATTGCCTCTATCATCATTGACAACCCTTCAGCGGTAGTGGTGGTTTCATTCTCATTATGTGGTTGGGTTACTTGGTTACCCTTTCTCGACTTTACAGTAGATGGAACATTCTTAGCTGGAGGTACCTTAGTTTATGTAACCTTAGCTAACTTAGACTTCTTGCTTCCTTTTTGCTTCTTAGCTAGTTAGGAGGTCTTTTTTTAGGTTGCTGTCTACTTTACTATACCCTCCTTTACTACTTTCTTGATAGTAGCTGGTTAAATGGTAACGATAATGGTAGTTGTACACTTATCAGCCTTTGATTTCTTAGCCTTGGTTGAAGCTAATAATTTGGCATGATTCACCTTACTAGTGCATATGTCTGCAATATGAAGTAAACGTATTAATATTAATGCAAAGAATAAGAAAGAACTTATATTCTCTGTATCGAACAAGACTTAAAGGCAACAATTCCTCTCTTAAGTCATAAGAACGGCTTTCCTCTTATAGCTATACTTGGTACAACGATTACTCATTAGTGTACCTTTTGTCTTGGAAAAGATTGGCTCTTTGCTTTCATAACGCCTTATTATTCTTTTGGCATCCTAGAAGAACATCTTGTTCTTCCTCCTTTCCTGAATCTTCTTTGCTGCAGTAGTATCATTCGACATCAACTCTATGTTCTTAATATGGATTAGCTCGGTCTATTGAGTCCAGAAATCTAACTCCTCATCTAAAACTATATACACGAATTTATCGTACCACTTATGAATCTTGGACTCTAACCCATTCATGAACTTCTGCCCATGCCTTGCAACGGCAAAGTACTAGCCATTAGGTTACCTCCTAATTGTAAAGAAGTACTGAAATAGTTAAGTGGTAGCCTTGACTTCAACCTCTTCATAGATTATTTCGAAAGCTGCTATAAGCCGATATGTATTTGGTGAAAACATACTCGATGTAACTTGAAAATAATTGAAGAATTGCTTGATGAATGTTGAGAAAGGGAAGTGCAGTCTAAAATCAAGATACTTTAGCTAGATGTGGAACTCGTACTCTTTCGGAAAACATACTCTTTCCTCTTCTCTCGGCCTCCTAAGATTCCATGCCCCTAGAAGGTTTTGCTAATACTTGTTATATTTCAAAACAAGGACCCTATCTTGACTACTCTGTCTAACGAATCACGAAAGTAGACTATATTAGTATGTAGATACCTAGCCATAGATCTTCCCTCCTTATTATTTGGGTAGGTATTTGCTGCGAGGGAATTGATTTAGGCGAGTTTGTCCTACTGCTCTACCACACTATTGGTCGAATTACCCGAAGAACACTATTGCAAACCATGACTAAGAATAGACAAGGCCAGTCGCTGAATGGGTTTAAGCTTGCTGAAAGCTTAAAGGGAAATGATAGGGAATGTGCAAAAGAACAAAAACGAATGAAAAGTAAGCAATCCCATGAACAACTCTAATGAATATGACATACTAATGGAACTTTCGATGACTTACGACATAATTCGATATGACGTACGAATTGGTCCGGTGAGGTTACTTACCACCTAACGTTATTTAAGGGTTAGGATAAGAGTGAAATAAGAGTAAACATAATAGTGTTTACAAGAGGAAAAATGTCAAGTGTATTAATGTTCAATCTAATTATGGCTACAAATATAAGGGGTATTTATACCCAATAAGTTAAAGGCAATTTACTTAAAAAAGGAAAAGACAAAAAGGGTATTATCATAAAGAAGTAATGTACAAGAATATAAAATGGTAAAAATGAATATTCAAGAAAAGTAATAATTAGTGTAGCAGATTTAACACATGGTTCTGTACATGTGGTGGTGATACATTGGCAAGACTGTTTAAGGATGCAGTCAAAAGAGTATGAATAGACTACTGGTTTGAGCAAGGGTGGCTAAAGATAGGCCCGAGGTTGCTCTTTCGGTACCTCGGCAAGGATGAGGTTGAGTAATTAGTCGGTTCAAATGTGAGTAAGTATTCAAGAATGGCCTAGTTGTTATTTCGAGAATCTACAATTGGGTATACTTCAGAGAAATGGGTAGTCATTTAACACGGCATACAGAGTGATTCGATAAAGAGATACTCAGTTTTGCCAGGAGTCAGTTCGAGTGGCCTATCAAACACGTCATCTTACTCCTTTTTTTTGTGGGGGGGAGTGGCCTTAGTCCTCATTACTTCGAAATCCGAAAGGATAAGTTGATGAATTATGTTATGAACCATACCTGATTGGTTATAAATTCACAAAATTTAAAGAGTTTGAAGTTGAAGATGAAATATCAAAAGTAAGAGAAAGCTTATGAATGCGATTGTAAAGTATGATTCTATTATCAAAAACCTCTTAAATACTTTGTTAGAAATGACATGCTATTTTGAAGATGGCGCAGATTACTAATGCATGTTTTGAGATAGAGATCGAACGATTGTCGAAGCTCTAATAGTTATTATGGCCTGCGGCATAATTATGGCTAATGCGACAGTTGTTATTTGTGCCACCACTTGAACTTCTGATAGGTGGGAAAATTGAAAGTTGCGACCTCTTGCATAAGATGTAATCTGTCTCATGAAAATCAAAGAAATTTTCTGATTACTTGGCATTTAGGAAATTATTCCCTACTTAACCCTACAGAACATTGAGATATTTGCTCCCTTAGTCAAATATTTGATCACAGGAATTGGGGGGCAAATGTTGATAGTCGAATTTCTATTAATCGGCTACTTGGCTACCTTTATGATAAGAGACTCTATTCTTGGTCGAACCGAGTAACATCAATATGATGAGTAACTTGATTCTCAACCGATGCTGAGTAACGTAGACTAACATCTGATTTAAATTGAGTAAAGTGGCATGAACAATTGTCACTTGACATGGCTATATTATATAATTATCAATTCTTCCTACATTTCAAAAATGTATCTGATCAAGAGGTTTCTACATGTCTCATTAATCATTCTGATAACTGTTACTTTAGACATGACATTCGCTTACAAATATGAGAAAGAAATACTATAAGAGATATTTAATAACTCTTTGCTACTTTTAACTTTCCTTATTCACATTTATTAACTTAAGTATTGGAGTCGCCGTATCAAACTGGCCTCGGTACTAAGAGTTTTTCCTTTCTTGGCAGGATAATTTTAATTATCAAAATCCACTAACAACAAACACATTCTTCTATTGTATCCTTCTCTCCTACATAAACTGTATAATGTTCTATCTGGGTGCTCCCTAACATCTATCTCCATGTGATATCCTTTCATCCTAGGCTTGCATTCTTTACACTTCAGGTGTGGATCAGGATAATTAGCTTGAATCCTTTGCAAAAGTTCAACAAAGTTCTCATTAGTTCTTAAATTTAGCATCTTAATTGGGTTCCTATAATACTTTAGGCTCAAATTTCTTCTCATAATATTTCCATGAATATATATAAAAAATTTAGTCGAACTAACCATTTTCAATCTATTCCCAACACAAATAATAGTAGTCAACTAAATCAACATCATGGAATTATGATATATTACTCTTCAGCTGCATGACATTTCCCATTCACTTAACCAAACAAACTCCTCATAATTATTTTATTAAACAGCTAGTGTGCATTGTACATTTCACTTAAATGGACAACTCTACTACTACACAATAACATATTCATCATCTAACTTGATAAATATGTAAATAAATCAAACACATAAACATCAATTATTTGGCAAAAAAAAAAATTAAAATACGAACAATCACATATTTATATTTATGGTTTGTATAAATTCATCAAATTTGTGAAAATGCATGAAAATTTAGCGTTGGCGTGAAAAAAGCACGGACCTTTGATTTTTGGTAAGAGTTTGCAAAAAAAATTGAAGGATGCGAGTGGGAGTGATAGCTTGCTCGAGAGACCGAGAGTTGATGGAGAGAGAGAGCGAACGAGCGTTTGAAAAAGTGAATGCTTTATTGTGATTTTTGGGTTTTATTTCGGTTCTAGTGAAGATGTACAACTAATGCCTTCAGTCATTTAAATGAAGGCTTCCCTTTTATTTTTTTTACAAAAATACAACGGATGCCACCTTTTTCTTTGAGGATTGAAAAAAGACGTACGCCTTCACTGTCCCAAATATAATATGTTTTCCCCAAACTCGTTTCTATTTATTTTTTTGTTTTTCCGACGTGCGTTTGTCCACATTTTTCTATATACACCTTCGAGATTTTAACTGTTAATAAGAATGGATGGGATAGGGTTTTGAAGGGTAAAATGGATAGGATGTGGTTGCAACTACCATAATCACCGTTACCAGACCCCTAAATTTTACGGACGGATGAAATATTAGAGCCAAATTAAACAAACAAACAGATGAAGATAGTGTGAATGTGAATTAATGTTAATGTGTGTGTGAAAACAAGTGCAAAAGTCTTGTCAAGAAGAGACTTGTCTTGTTACTCTGCACATAATATAATTATAATTATTAAATCAATAATAATTTAAAAAAAGAGAAGAACCATACCCAGTTCTCTCTCTCTCTCTCTCTCTCTCTCTCTCTCTCTGTGTTCCCTTCCATTCTCTTCCTACTCTACATTCCACACAGCAGGAGGAGGGAATTAAATTAATTGAATAAATTACACAAACGGAGAGAGAAAGACAGAACACCTAAATTTAGTATTTCAAATTTGCATTAATTGATACAAAGTTATATCCTTTTTCTTGTGTGCTTGGGGTTTTCGTATGTTGATTATTGAAAAACGAAATTTTCATTGTTTAGGTGTCTTTTTTAGACGTAAGAGGGATCGTCATCGGATGAAGCTTACAGCTGGGTACACCGTGTAAGATTAGCCCTAGAAGAAGAAGAAGAAGAAGAAGAGGAAGAAGAAAAAGAAGAGGAGGAGGAGGAGGAAGAAGAAGAAGGAGAAAGTTTCTATTTTTAATTGGGAATAGTGTAGAATAGAGAGATGGATAATGGGTTTGATGCGAAATTGGCTGATAAGTTTTCAGGAATGGGACTTAATGATTCTTCGTTGAATAGTAATAATAATAATAATAATGATAGTTTGTTTCAAGTCATGCAAGCTGTTGAAGCCGCCGAAGCAACTATTAAGCAACAGGTACCTCCTTTTTTGATCCCTAAAATTTTCGACTACTTACTTAGTTAAGTTATGCTACTGAAGCGAAAAAAGATTTGAGACATACTTTGATGCTTGATATGCTTAGTTATAGAGGATGGTAGTTGGTATTGTTTAGGATAGCAAGTAATGGTGAAATAGGATTTCTATACCCACCCACGTAGTGGGATAAAGGTCGAGTGCTGTTTTATGTATTGTATTGTTGTTTTCAAGTTCTATTATGGTTTGATTTGTCAGTAGTATAATATGGTTTACTCTAATATTGCAATTGGTAAAGTAGGTTTCATGGCCTATGAATGAATGTTGTTTTCAAGTTCCATTATGGTTCTGTTCTGTGAGTATTAGAATATGGGTGTTTAGGAAATATGACCTGTGAACTGAATTGTCCAAATGGTTGCAATGAACGTTTTGGTTTATAGTCTGCTTGATTTTTAGTGGATGGAATAGGTTGGGTTTTGTAAAGAGTCATAATTTGCTGAGAGATTCCCTTCACAGGTTGTGCGATTAGAATACAGCTTTATTGATTTTTGCTGGTATTCTATATTGAGAAGAGTTGATTTGATTGAAAGGGGTTTTTATCTACAAGTGGCTAACTTTTAGTTTGTAGTTTCAAACAACTGGAGTGCAAAGTGCCATATAGTTGAGAGATCAACAAGGATAAGATTGGTTCCTTGTTGAGTTTATTACATGGAATAGGATTTGGTGGAAGCAGATCTGTGTTTGTTTTCAAGAGGAGCTGAGTAAGGAAGTGAGAGTTTATATAAAAAAATGCACATCCATCTCTCAATTAATTGGAATACTAATAGCTAATTGGAAAGATGGATCAAATTTAATGGATGCACTCCATCTCTCACTTAATTGTGGGGTACAATTTTTGTGATTCTTTTCATTCTTTCTTTCTTTTTTTTCTTTATTTTTTTTGGTTGCATTTAGTATTATCTAATGGGTACGATCATTGAATATTAAGGTGAAAGTTGTCAAATGGCGGTGTTGACTTGTAGCTGTTAGCAGGTCATGTGTTGGTTGGAGGCCAAGGTGATCGTAGGGGGACCAGCGGTGGTAGTTGATCTCTGTTTAGAAAGTGTCATAGGATTATGAAAAATGATTTCTCAAGGACCAAATATATTGTCAATTGCTAAATTTCAGATACTATTCTCGTAGATAACCACATCGTCAAGTTAAAAAAAAAAAAAAAAGAAGGGATAAAACAGTCATTATCCATGGCAGACATGTTTCCTGAAATTTTCTGGATCCTATATTGGCAGCTTCGAAGAATTGTCCAGCTCAGTTTTCTCTTTCTCAATCCCTATTTGGCATGGGAAAATATATACCATCCATCTCTCTCTCTCTCTCTCTCTCTGTGTCATAGTAATATTTTTGAAAGAACAAGACATCAACTAGGCATGTTGTGCACACTGGTACTCTCTTAATTTGGATATGCTCAAATTATACTTGGATACATTCTTCATCTACCTATGGACTGTTACTTCCACCATCCATGTGGTATAGCGATAGATTTCCTATGCAGTCAAATGTGTAGGCTTCCAGCCTGTGATTCCTTATGTCTTGTGTTTCATAGAGTTAAGTTGCTAAAATGGTCCTAAATCTGCATAGTCTGTTATTATATGATGCTGACATTTAACCAAAAGCTACTCTTCACAGGTAGAGGAGAACATTCGGTTGAGAAATGAGCTTCAGGAAAAAATTAAGGAACTTGAAAAATATGTAAGTACTTCATACTTGAGGAAAGACTATTTGCCATCTTGTATGTGGTGCTCAGTGGTTTCTGTAGTTGAAGAAGCTTCTCGTTATTAGTGATACAGATTGATGTATTTTATTATTGGACCCCATTCTCTGGGTAGGCTTTTTGCTTTTTAATAGTTTTAAGTTGGCTTAGTGACCTCATTCTTGCATTGTATACTGAAGAGGATTATTGTTAGTTGTACACATAATTCCATTTTAAAAGTATCATTCCTGAAACAAATTGTTTACAACAATGTCTAGTGAAAAGATTTAGCATCTCTCAAGGACTGAGAAATGGCTGTCTTATGTACCATCTATGCACTAGAGTTGCATAACATCCCTTAGATGTAGAAAAGCTTGTTTCCACATGAGAAAAGCTTGCTTGGTTCTGTCATACCTAACAACCCAGTAATTTAGAAAGGGATGAGAGAGAAAAATTTTCTTCCTCTCTCGGTATTTACCCCACAGCTCATATGGTTCCAACTCCAATTGATGCCAATCAAAGGTATGCCAATATCCATATCAATGTTGTACTTGGACAAAAAACATGAAGATGATCAACTAAATAAAAATCCTTTGTACTAAGAAAGCATCTCTTGACCATAACAGATCCCTCTTTGTTAATGTTACCTTTTTTTCGTGTACTTAACATGACTCCTTTTTCATGGATTATCATGAGTTGATATCTTTTGCCTACCTAATCCCTAGGTAACAATAGCCTCTTTGTGGGAATCTTGGACTAATAGATGAATCTCCCTAAAAGGTGAATAAGACTGGACCTCTGACTCACAGAGTTTCACAATGAGAAAATTTTCTTCCTAGCTGGACTTTATGAGTTAGTCTTGATAGATACATTGTATAAAACATCAAAGGAACATGTGAAAGATTCCAACTCCTAATCCTGCATTTTTAATCATGAAATCATCTATTCAACAAATCAGATCACCATGACACTCATGCTTGGCTCACAAAAAATACCTTTCTCCTTAGCAAATTGAAAGATATCTGGAAACATTATTTGAAGGAACTTGTGCCGCACCACAGCTCAAGCTAGAAGTGAACTTTATCTTCCTTTCCAATTTTGTACTCGATGTATCGGGAAAACTCAATGCAACCCAAACATGGCTAATATGTTTCCATAAGCTAAAGTCAAGATAGCTGGAGTGGACCTATCTTGATTACCAAGGCCATACTTATCTGAGATAACCCTATGCTAGAGAGAATTACACCCCTCCATGAATCACTACAACCGTTTGCCATGCAATTGAAAGTCAATGTCAGTTATCCCCAAGCCAGACCTATGAACAGGGAACGATTTTCCATTTATTAAGATGATACTTGAAGTGATTGGCTCGACTTCCCTAAATGAAGTTATGCTAAATAGCTTTTAAACATTTGGTACTCATTGAATGATTGGGAAAACAAAAATATAGAGTATATGTGGAGACTTTGCCGGTGCTATCTAGGAGGATGAGCCTTCCTCTTTTGAAATATCAGAATGCTTGCAGCTGTCAAAGCTTTTTCTGGAACCTTTCAACAGCTTTCCCCCCAAAATAGTCTTTACTCTTACAATTGTCCCCTTAAATGAAGACCTGAATAGACCATCAGAGGGTTGCCTAACTTGAAGCCCTTGTGTGACAGAATTGCTCAAATCCTAGTTTGTTTTTCAAGGTACCATCTTGCTTTTCCCAAAGCTAACTGTAAGCCCAGTCATCTTCTCAATGCAAAGAAGAATGCACCTCAAATTTAGCAACTATTGCGTGTCATTCACACAGACAATCATAATATCATCCACAAATGGAAGGTCCGAAATAACCTGTGCATTTGATCCTAGGCACATTCTAAATCTGATGAAAGGCCAAGCTGACAGCTCTATGTATCTTTGCACTCAATTAATGAGTATAAAAAGAAGATGAGAAATTGAGCCACCCTGTCTAAGCTCCTTGAGGCATTAAAGAAGCTGCTGCATCTCGGCTTTTGTGCTGGGTGTGCCTAGTGAAGACTTTATTATTTAATAGGTAGATACATTCTTTGAAAAGCAAATGCCTAACCATGTGAGTCTTTTATTGATGTACTGTCTTCTAATTTTTGTTACTATACTGTTCATGCATAATAATGGTTAGTTCTTTTTTGGAAGAAATCATATGACTCCATGGCTGAGAAACATCATCCTATGGACACATGGAGTTCCCATATCCGTGGAACTTTTGAACAGTTGACAACACTGGCTGGAAACTTTCCTGATGATGTCAAAGGAATAGGCCATGCTTCTTTACATGATCAACCAGGTACGTTGGTTGTTCACAAAGATTCAGAGCACAACTCAGAGGACTCTACAAGACAGACTTACACAGAAAGCAACTCTGGAGTCAGTAAGACTAATGGTGAATTGAAAGTTGAGCGTGATGGTCAGGTTCCTGGAGATAATAACACTCAATTTTCTGTATTATCATCTCCAACGTTGGCGCCTTTTTCTACAAAGAGGTTCTTTTATTTTATTTATTTATTTATTTTTTCTAGTAAGTGATTGTATTTAAATAAACTTTGGGAAGCTTGAAAAAAAAGAAAAAGGTATAACACATGTTTCTTTTCCTTCCTATAGATCATCTAGGTGTCACCTCCTTATGATATTGTTTACATAAGATTCTCTCGTGCTATGTACTATTGTTAAGCTTTTACTTTTCTTGCAGGTATGAAACAGGAGATTATGGTCCAGGGTATCATGGATCTGGACATGGATTGATGCCTATGGCTGATGTAAATAATTCCAACAGCCTTCAGAAGCAGGTTGCTGTTTAATGATTTACTGCATATTCCTTTTCATACTGTTGCAGATTTTTCATCGATTTCTCATGGACTAGTTGATTTTATAGGACCTCATTCGCAAGGTTCAAGAACAGGAACAAGAAATTATACAGCTGCGTAGATATTTAGCTGATTATTCTGTCAAGGTAAGGGTAATAAGTAACTCTCTCCTGGATGAATGAATAGATTCAGATTTTGAATAATTTGTGGTAATCTTCTTGTAGGAAGCACAAATATGCAATGAAAAGTATGTTTTGGAGAAGAGAATTTCTTATATGCGAATGGTAAGAGTACATTTGAAGAGCTTTTGACATCTAGAATTTTCCCCCTTGCTTTTTTAAGGGTTTTGTAACAACTGTTTTGGATACTAGGCCTTTGATCAGCAGCAGCAAGATCTCGTGGATGCTGCTTCTAAAGCACTTACATATAGGCAGGATATAATGGAGGAAAATATTCGCCTCTCCTACCAATTGCAGGTACGTTCTTATCATAAACAAAATGAATGTTAGCTTGTGTTAAATAGCTTGCTTCGTAGTTTTTCCCTCTTGAAACCCTTTGTTTCATGAAAAGAATCTTCTGTCATCATAGTACTTGCAAACCATTTGGTATCATTATTCCCTCATCAGAGAAGGAATTGCAACATACAGGAGATATCTAAATTTTTTGCTACTAATTTCTTTTTGATATTCAGTCTGTCTACACGTCTCTTGTATCTTTTGTAAAGCAGATTTTGAAGTCACCTTTTTTTGGTTATTTCAGGCTGCACAGCAAGAAAGATTGACATTTGTGTCATCTTTGATGCCTCTCCTTGCAGAGTATTCTCTGCAACCTCCGGTTCCAGATGCACAGTCTATTGTCAGCAATGTTAAGGTCAATTTAAAATTTTTTCTGGCTCTTTTGCCTGTGTCATTTTTTGACATGTTGCCCAAGTTTGAAGAACAGAATGTCCATTTTACTGCTTGTGGTATTCTCAGGAAACTTCTGGTTGTCGTTTCAATTAGGCTTCTGTTCTATAACTGATTTATTGATCCTGATGGTTCTTGTCCCTACCGAATGCTGGAGAATTAGTCTGTTAAAAGGAAAATGGAGATTTAAGTGATCCTCACTATTCCTTGTTCATAGGTATAATATCTATCATATTGATAAACTTGCCATGTTATTGGTGTGGACTTCTGATTGTGTCAAATAACAATAATTTAGCTGCTGGTTTTAGCTGATGAAAATACAGCTCTATCCTATTATATTCTTGGTCCTTTTCTTCATCCAGTTAAAATTTGAGATGGCCTTCAAATATCTCACATCAGTGGTTGATGTATTCTCATACATGATATCCTGTGTATAATTTTTCAATAAGATTTGGTAACTCCTAGATAGTTGGCACCATCTAATGGTATTTCTTGTTTTTATTACCACCCCCCTCTCATTGAGGTCATATCTTATCATCTAACTACTAAGGCAGTGCTATAATGTACTAATCTAACCTCTTCTCTTAGGTGCTATATGGCAGTGAGCTTCTGTATAGTCAAGTGATCTTCATATGAATGAGGAATAGCAAACTATCTTCCTCTATCAAACTTTCTCTTTCAACTAATTTAGGGCCCTTTTCATAGTTGATTATGAAACCGTTGCATGACCTAGGGCATATTACCTTAGAAGCCTCTTGGTAAATAATTGCACCAGATAGATTTGCATGCTAGATATATGAATAAGGAACAATGACAGCAATAGGGGAGAATGGATAGAGAGGTGGGTCTGAAGAATAAATGAGGGAGGTAGAATTCTTGTTAAAATTCTGGCTTTCTTGGGTTTTCCAGAAGGTTCACTTCTTGTGAAATATTTGGGTGTGCCTTTTATATCATCAAGGCTATCCAAGGCCAATTATCACATCCTAGTAAACAGATTCGCTGCACGAATCAATCACTAGACCTCTAAAACTCTTTCTTATGCTAGGAGAATACAACTTATTAAGGGTATCCTTTTCTCTCTATTAGTGTATAGGGCTTCTACTTACCTCCTCCTGAAAAGCATTTTGAAAAAACTTACATAAGATGAAGCAGTTCTTGTGGAATGGATTTGATGAAACAAGAGTAAAAGCTAAAGTCACTTGGGATGATGTATGCAGACCAAAGGAAGAGGGTGACTTAGGCATCTTGGATCTCTCCCTTTGGAGTAAAGTTGCTCAAATGAAACACAATTGGAATTTATGCCTAGATGGGGGTAATACTTTTTGGCTAGGTTGGGTAAGGCATGAACACCTTAAATGCAGGAATTTTTGGTCTCTTGTTGCGCCCTCTCAAAGTTCTTGGACATGGCTCAAATTACTCCAAGCATGTAGTTGGATCAAACCACTATTTCTTTGGGATGTCAGTGATGGTCATAAGATTTCTATGTGGTACGACACTTGACGTCCATGAGGACTCTTGGCTACTTGGTTAGGGGAGAGAATAATTTGTAATTTGGGTTGGCCAAAGGATGCAAAGTTGGGTTCAATTATCATAAATGATGAGTGGTGCTGGCCTAAAGGGGAGACATGTTGAAGAATCAAGTCTTTAGTGCCAACCACCTTAGTTCCCAAAATTGGAATACTGATCTGTTTGTTTGGAAGCATTGTCCATCCGCTTCATTCACAATCCGTGAGGCATATAACCACCTTAGAGTGCCACATGAAATGGGGCATGGCACAAAATTGTATGGAACAAAACAAATCTTCTGTGCCATGCTTTCATGATGTGGCTGGCCATGCAAGAGACATTACTCACACAAGACAAACTAGTTAACTGGGGCATTATTGACATGATTTGTTGTTTCATATGTTATAGGGCGGAGGAAACATGTGCAGCTTTTTTCACAGTGTGCGAATATAACAAGGCTATATGGTTGGAGATACAGAGACACCCTACGATACCATGTGGGGCCATTTTTACAGCAGTCAGTGAAGGATTTAGCTCTTATTTTTGGTAGATTCACAGATTTTTGTTGGTGGAAAATTCCATTAGTTGTTAGTTATATTCTATGGAAAGGGAGGAATCGTAGAAGAGTGGGAGGTGTCTCTTCTCCAGCCTTAGTCCTAGCTAAGAAAATTTTGTGTTATTTAGGTTCTTGTCCTAGTTAGGTTTGCTGGTGTACGTATGTAGTTGTCTGTTGAGATAGCTAAGGGATCAATCCATTTAACCCTTTTGTTCTTAGTAAATGGATCGATTACTTAGTTTTCTATAGTTTTGTATAGTGTCTCTTTCATTCTATGATGGAAAAATTTTTTTTTCCGACATTACCCAAAAAAGAAACTTATAAATAATATTGTTTTTGCTTTTTTTTTTTATATATACTTTTGCTATGAAATAATTATTTATATGAACTTCTTTACCTAAATACGCTAAAGGATGATGGTAAATATAACTGTAGAAATGAACAAATTAAAATAGGTTGCGGTATGGAAATTTATCAGGGTTCTATTATTAATATCCCTAACATTACTCCCTTCATGGATTGCAAGCTTAACCCAAAGCTTAAAATCTCCACTGCTTAGGAGGTTGCATGCCTAGAGATCACTAGAAGGTATACTTGTGAATTTGGTGTCTCACTAGGAGGTGGTGTTTCCAAAGTGTGCTATAGACGGATGTTCGTTAAACTACACTATGGGACAACACAATTCGAGTTGCAAGGCAGGTCAGGCACATCATAGGTCGCACACTAGGTCTAGGAAGACAATCTTTGTGGGCGTTGGGTTGGTTTGGTTAGTAGCCCATGGTGATTAATGATGTCTTGAGGTTGTGGATTTGGGTTATGCATGTTTAATTGCATGATAAATTGTGCTCATAGGCTGAACGGACATGAGGTCATTGGCTCATTTAGGCCATTTGTCAATGATACCCACTCAATTTTTTTGCCACCCAGTCAATGCGGTTGTGCTAGCTGGGTCATTTCTGCTCAGTGTGTGGCAAGAGCATATGTCTCGCTTCAACCTTGTCAAGATATTGCATATATATTTTTGGGTAAATGCAATTAGTAGTTGCAAAGAATCTCTCATGACGGTTGTCTCTAATACCATGACGTCATGAGCCCAGATATAGAACCTAGTCAAGTGTGGAATATGTAAAGTAAGATTGAGGGCTTGATAGAGGAACCCTCTAATCTCTAATTTTGAGCCTCGTTATAGAGAACCCTCTGGTCTCATGAGCACTTAATACAAAGAAAAATATTGACGATACTTTCTTTGCTGGAAAACTTGCGATGAGAACACTTATTTATACAAGCTTTTCTACCTTCATTATCTCTGGATATATGATAATGATTAATCTAACAATATCTTCTAAAAGATAATGACAGATCTATTGAAGTCTCCTAGGATGTGCATAAATCAAAATAGATAACAATATGGATTGATATTATAATTTTCTAGATATCTTGAACATTTATCTTGTGAGGGGTCTGATTGACATTTTCCTCCTGCCCTTAATGAAGTGCTTTTGTCATATGTCCCTCCTTCAAAATAACTCTATTAAAAAAACAGAAGCATGCTTAAAAGCATATAATTCTTTGAAGGTGCTCAGGTTGTATATGGCTAATTCTAGCAACACAGTACAAAGTATGCATGAGCTATATTTAAATATGCTGAGTCTGACAGTCTTACTCATTATTTATACTCTGGCTATAACTCTTCCCCATTGCAAGAGAATTGTTTCTTGATTTTTGTCGTGAGCTCTGTCCTTTTTACACCTGCAGGTTCTATTTAAACATCTGCAAGAGCAGCTGAATGTTATTGAGGTATCTTGTGCAGTAAGATAATTTCTTCATCTTTAGATATTAGGACACCGAGGATTTGACTAGGAACTACTCATGTGAGGCTATGTAGCCTTGATATCTTTTGATGACATGAAGTACTTTTTTTGCCAAAAGAAAAAAAAAAAAAGCTTCTATATTTGATTTTTTCTGTGCCTTTTCATTTTGATGCTACGATGATTGTTGCAACATGGTTGTGAATGCTAAAAACATTGCTGATTGTGTTATTCTTCATTTCAGTCAAAATTAAAAGACTCGCAGCTTCAATTGGCACCTTGGCCTTTGGAAGCAAACCCATCCAGTTTTGCTCCGCAATCACCTGCTCATCCCATGAGTGCAGCACTGGCAGCTCTAGTACGTACAAGTAATCTTCTTGCTCTCTCTGCAAATAGAGTTAAAAGTAACATTGTTATTTTTCCTGCTGCAGAGCAAGAATGGGCTTGAACTGGTGCCACAACCAACGTTCTCCCAAGCAAAGGTACCAGCTTCTTCCACTCAGACAGCTACAGGTTGGGTTGATTTAGGTCACCATCAGCCTGGTTTGAGTGGAATTGCTTCCAGAAACTTGGAGCCTGATCCATATCAACCCCTTGCTAGCAGGTGAACCTCATTGCTTTGGGAGACTGCAACTTGGAAATGCATGTACACATTGCAACCGTTTGCATCTCTGTGGTTTCTGTTTGATCTCGTCTTTTGCACAAACACTCAATAAATTTTCTTTTCTAAGATTAATTTAGCCAATAGAAAAAAGATGGTAAATCATGGCTTAACCAAAAACCCAAATGTGAAGCAACCATTTACTCATTCATTGTGCATTCTTTCATATGAAAATTATGGATAGCCTTCTTCCCATTTTCGGAGGCATGATGTTGTTATTGCGGGGAGGAGAATATGCAATCTGTTTTGCTGCCCTTCTACTCTAAAAAGGGCCTTCTTTATGAATTCCATCATGTCAGCATTTTTCTCTTAATACTTGTCTTCTTCTTTTTCCCTTTTTTTTCTTTCATTTGTTTGATTAAGTACTTATGGTTTTCTCATTGCCATATACCCATTTAACTCCTACAAGTGATCTTGGCAAAACATGGCAAAAGGTCCTAGATGTGGCAGTTGCATCTTAGTTATTACTTATACTGCCAGACAATTCTTCATAAACCTAAAATTGTAACCATCTTCATAATTTTGAAAAAGGAAGCTTTTTTTTTTTTATATTGGCTTGTAGACGATATCGGCAACTTGAAAAAAAGGAAACAAATGACTTCTTGTAAAGAAGCAACGGGAGTACATGTCAAGAAGCAGCAGTCTAAAGATTTTATAGTCAACAAAGACAATGGGTAAAAGCTATAACCAGCCTTCCTGGCTCTGGAAAAGGGCGGTTTTTTTGAGTAAAAGCAGAATGTAGAGGAAATGAGAATATATATATATTTTTTTTGGGTGGTTGTGGGGGGCATGGTTTAATCTTAATGATTACCCATCAGCCATTAGTGTTCTCTAATGGGGTTCATTTTCAACTGATTATAGTGCAATCTTATCTAAGAGTTTAAACTTGCAGACATGCATATAGCTTTTAAATCTATAATTCAAGCTATTCACACTTGTAGTAGGACCCAGGCCTATGATAGAGAACTAATTTAATGGGGAGGAAAACAACTATAGGAACTTGCTCAGGCATATAGATTTGATACAATGAGCAACTTTGGTTAGAATCACAATTAATTCATTTAAATGGTTTAGCTTGTAGATCCATATTCAGCTTTCATATTTATACACAAATGTAGATGTTAGCTATTTCAGTAAAATGCTCAATTGCTTGGCTCAGGATGATGTTTGCATGTGTGTCTCTGCTTCTGCATGCAGATTGTTATGTGTTGACCTCTGAGGCATCATTGGTATTGCTTAGCAGAGGATATTTGTCCTTGTTTGCAGAGAAAGGATATTTATCGATTCTCAATATTCTTTTGACTAAATTTCTTAGATTTGTGCATGCATATAAATTCTTGAACATGTTTCTGATGAGCATGTATATAAATTCTTGAACATGTTTCTGATGAAAACTTTGCTTGATGAACTTAGAACTCCAATGGCCCGTGAAATGGCTGGTCATCTTGAAGCTACCCAGGGGAGCATGAATAATACAATGCGGCAAAGTGAAGAGACCACCAAGCAAGTCACATTTCGGGAGCCTGTTAGCAGTACCGAAATGGATGATCCTGATCCTGATACAGAGGGATATCACACTGAGAGAGAATCTCCAGCTAATTGGCCTTCGGGAAACTCATCTTATATGGCCCCACTTGAGGATCCTGCCTCCTCGTATTCACCCTATCTGGCAACAGTTCTTGAGGAACCATCATCTTCATTTTCTGAAGGTAACTGCTGTATTCAGTATTCTGTTCAATGTTTCAAGTTTTAATCTAATATTTTCAGTGTCCTTGGATCAAATACAGCTGCAGATGATGATCCATTACCAGCTATAGATGGGCTCCAAATTTCAGGGGATGCTTTTCCTGGAAGGGAACTGCAGGCTTGTGGCTACTCCATTAATGGAACAACAAGCTGCAATTTTGAGGTGAAATTGTAAAATCATTTTTTTTATCCTTTTCTATGGGACATAAAATTGTGGGCAATTTTACTTCTTTCGATTGACAGAATAAATCATAAAGATTTGTGCCTCCTCATTTCCATAGATTTGTATAGAAATTGAAGCCAAGCTCCACGCAGGCTTGGTCGATAACAGCTGAAAATTTTATTAGAGAAAAATAGGACATCTCAACAGAAGCTTAATTCATGTGTCTTTGAAGTGCTGTTGGGCTTACAAACTAGAATATGAAAGAGCATGGTAAAAGCAATTTATAATTCACACAGGTCTAACTTCCAAAGAAGTAGCAAATTTGTTCCATTATTTGCAAAAACTTTTATTGCAATGGCCAAAATAGCTAGTTAGACATTTTGTGATGGAATGTCATTTTCCAAGAAGGTGTTTTCTCTGTTTGTTTTATCTATGCATACTGAACAAAGTGCCTGAGGAACCACTATAAGGGATTTCATTGAATGGCTGCATGGAAGTGACAATATTCTATGCTTGAACCACACCTTGTTTGATGGAGCCAGGGTTCTAATAAGTGATCAGCAGTGTGGCAAGTTGGAGTAAAAGATATGCTGCAACTGTGGTGGCTTAGGCAAAAGTGAAAGCAATAAGGCAATGGGCTTTTACTAAATTTTGCCAGTATTGTGGTCTTTGGCTTTGTTGTGTTGCATGAGGTGTTTGAAGAGATCCTAATTAGATGTTGAAATTCATTAGTGTATATTCTAGAATTTCTGTCCTGTGCTTTATTGTCTCATGATACTTAATATAAAATTGTCTCTTTATTTAAGTTGATTTTCTGCCTGCTTATTTGGGGAAAAATTTGGAGGAGAGGATTTTCATATAATCATTATCTGTGATTAGAAGCACAGGTAGGGCACTGCCAAGAAAACCATTAAAAAATTAATAGATCCTGATATATGCTCTGGAAAATTCATGCTCTAATGACTGTGATCTGCTATCCAATATCCAATATATCTGCTTCTTAATTACCCAAGGAAATGTCTGCTTCAGCAACAATTGTGATGACTGATGTAGTTACCACCGAGTGGAATGCCTGATGCCTAGGACTAGAAAATTCAAAAGAAATAAAATTAGTGTGAAATGCAATTAGAATAGTTATGGGCTCCTAGCTGGGTTTATTTTGAAGTTTTTATAATAGCCACTGCTTTGTATAGAATCACACATAAAGCCCCTGTTAAGTCATGCTGCACTTTCCAGAGCTCTATGTACTCTAAAAACCCCCCAAAACTGTGATGCAACCACTTTCCTGGGCCAGAACCAGAACTGAAAACACAGGTGAGTGCAGATTGGAGGTTACAAATTGTGGCAAGTATTTGCATGGAATGCAATGTGGAAAGAATTATGGTTGGTTTTCCTCTCTTATGTAGGTAATAGCATGAGGAATATTTTACAGCAGTTTCCTCTTTGCTGAAATAATGATAAAATACTAGGGTACAAAGAAGTTCCTTTGTGAACGATTACATGAGAAAAGAAATCAGCTTTCTTTTTGCTTCTTCTTAGACCTAGAACTGAATGTAGAGAGAAAATTGTTGCCCTTCTGTCGTCCATTTGCACTTTGTCCCTTCCTTTCATCCCATTCCTCTCTCTCTCTCTCTACTCCTCCCTCTCCCTCTCGAGGACATATTCTTTGATTGTTGTCTTTTCTTTTCTTAACTTTTCTTTCAGCATTTAGTTATCTTGTTTTATTCTGTGGTTCTTGTGTTCTTTCTTCTCGTGTCTTTTCTGGTTTTTAGTGTGTTTTCAGTTGTTTTGCCTTTGTCTTGTTGTCATCTTGTTTCTTGCTTTGTCCTTGCTCTGTTGAGAGTTCCCGTTCATCTTTTGTGGCTGGTTTTTGTGTGAATTTGTGATGAAGAACTTTGTTAGAAGACATAAGATCTCTTTTCATGAGTTTTCAGCCAAGGCTCTTGCTGGTGGAGCTACTTATTCCTATCTCCTTAGAAAGAGAAAGAAGCTCTCATCTTCTTCTAAGAAATCTGGTAGTAAGTCTTCTAGCTCGAAAGGTTCAAAAGAGGTTTGTGGTTCTTCTAGGGTGAAAAGAAGAAAGGTGGTTTCAAAAGAGAATGCCTTGGACTTAGGCCCCACAAGGCAGAGATAGCTAGACTCTGATGTGACTAAACAGGAGTCCATACACAAAGAGACATTTTTCTTTTCCTAGTATTAGCTCCATCCCCCGGGAAAAAAAGCCTGCTGCTTTAGAAGGCTCTTCTAGTGAAGGTCAACTTTCCTTGAGTGATTCAATCTGAAGGAAATTGTCAAAATTGCAGAAGAGGTTAAGAACCAAGCTACCGAAGATGGAAAAATGTTCTCAAAACCAGTCTTCCCTAAAACTACCACTTTCTTTTGCAGAGGTGGTTTCCCCACTTTCCAATCGGACGTTTGCCTTTATAGTTAATGTGGTTCTCTCCTACCATCTGCCTTTGCATATTGGGGGTAAGTGAGGGTTAAAACTCCGAAATCTATATTTGAAATAGGAGAGAAAATTTGAAGAAGTACAATTATGGGCTACTTCCTAGGGCAGACTTTGCATTTTCTAGTTTTAAAATTTGCTAATTTAGCTTAAGGACGTGAAGATCTTCTGGAGAATCTAACTAATGGCTGTGGATTTTACTTCTTTAAGTTTTCTTCGGAAGATGCTCTTCTTGAGGTACTGTAAAAGCCTTGGATATTTGCCAACAAACTTATTATTCTTGAAAGATGGCATATTTGTACAGTTCTTTCTAGGGTTTGGCTAAGGAAGATTTTAGTTTGGGTTAATCTTTGGGAATACCTATGGAGTTTCTGCATACTGATGGAGTTAATTATGCAGTGAGTGGACTAGAAAAGCCTATCCAATTAGACATTGCTATGGCTGCCAATATTAGGGTTAAATATGCCCATGCATATGTAGAATTGGAAACAAAAGGGGAATTCTTAAGGGAATTTGAAGTGTAGTGTGTGGATTGCGATACCCCCTATATAAAAGGTGATGGAACTCTTAATCATCAAAGTGCTTTTTGGTATAGTGGTTTAGAGTATATTGGAAATCCGAAATTAAGCGTGTTTAGATAAGAGTTATTCTAGGATGGGTTACCTTAGAAAATTGCTACACTAAGGAATAAAATTGTACAACATTCGACATTAAAGCGGATAATAGCTAGGTTGAGGAGTTCTGGTTGGATTGTTACGGATGATATCAAAGTAGTCCATTAGTTGGAAGGGTATAGTCTTTGCATGGTGGTCTTAGATCGGTATAATGAAATTGGCAAAGACTTTAGCTTTGTAGAAGGATAGAATGTGATACTCCTTAAATAAAATGTGATGGTATTTTAATTATTTAGGCGTCTTTTGGTATAATTGCTTGGAGTGCATTGAAATTTCGAAGTTAAGCGGGCTTAGGCAAAAGCAACCTAAGAATGGGTGACCCTCTAAGAAATTGTTGTATGAAAAGACAAAACCATAAGACCCTTGATGCAAAAGTAGGTAATACCTGGTCAGAAGGAGTTTTAGCCAGCTCATTACACAACTGGAATGATGGCTAGAGTGGATGTTGAATATGATTTTTGCCCCAAGGATGCACTTCGTACAGGGTTTTTTGGCATAGTAATGCAAACTGCCCCCCTTCTATGGTGCAAGAATAACAGAAAGTGAGGTGCAAGTGGACAAGTAGAGCAACAATGCTGTGAATGAGCTTAATCTTGGAAAGAGTCACTCTCCCCCCTTGATTGAAAGGCAACAACCTGATCTGATTACCAGTAATGGAATTCCACTAGCAGGTGTTGAAAGTAATTGTGATTAAAGAGTCTGCTGCTCCTTGTGCTAACCCGCCAGCTCCGGTCACTTCCAGTAAGGGTACAGCCATTCAATCTATGTTTGAGATTATCATTACCGAGCCAACTCAAGATAAGGAAGATATTTCTTCCTCCATGGAAGAACACACTAGGGCCTAAGAGGAAGAGGGCTATGGTGTTTTTGGTGATTGCTCCAACAGCTTTTCCTATGAGCCTCGTTATTCCTCCCAATCAGTGGTCAAAGATTCACTGCAAGATGAAGGCTTTTCTGAAAGGAACACAAGCCCAGCAAGGGATGGTGATAGCTTTTCCTTCCCTCTTGAGGTTGGTGATTATCCTTTGGTGGTCTCCTCCACATAACCTGATCTTAAGGACTAGGATGAGCCTTGAAGTGTGGTAAAGAAGAAGAAGGCTAGGAAGAAAAAAGCTCAGGAAAATGATAGTGGTTCCTTTAGCTTGCCTCAATTTTAAGGTGTTTGGTTCTTTGTCCTTTTGTACATATTTTATGTTAGCAGCATGGAATGTTAAGGGATTGAATGATCCCCTTAGAAGTAGTGAATAAATTGTGTGTAGAAAACAATATTTGTCTTATTGATATTCTCGAAACCAAAGGGAACAAAATTTTCTCATGGTAAGGAATCGTTTTGCTCCTGTTTGGATGGTGGAAAGTCATTTTCCAAGGAGGATCTGGGTTACACAAAAGCCCACTTTGTGGAATGTTAAATTTTGAGGAGTTCAAATCAATTCCTCCATTGTTTTCATGTGCTCCTTAGGTAGAATTAGTCGTCACTTTTCTGTATGATGAAAACCAAGAGGCTGGAAGGGACACTTTGTGGTGTGATTTGTTGAATTTAAAGCAGGTGATAACAGGCCCTGGCTCATCATGCGGGTCTTTAGTGAATGTAGGTTCATTGAGGAAAGATTGGGAGGAAATGAGGTGTTGTATAGAGTTATGGACAGATTGAATGAGGTATGCTTTGAGCTGGAGGTTGATGATATTAGAACAAATGGATGTTTGCATGCTTGGCCCAACCGTAATGAGGAGAATCCTGTTCTTCACCATTTAGATCAGGGCCTAGTTAGTAGTGGTTGGATGGAGATTTTCCAAGACACAGAAGCTCAAGTGCTGAGTCTGGGTGCTTCAAGTATTTTGACTTTGGAAAGAGAACCTGTCTTTTAGGGATATTGTGAGCAATGTCTGGAGTATGAATGTAGAAGGTTATGCTGTTTTTAAAGTAGTAAAGAAATTGAAGCTTGTTGAGAGCCTTTTGAGGCAACTAAATCACAGCCACTTCTCGAAATTTTATCTGATTGAGCAGAGCAGGCCCATTCCTCGCTTAAGGAGATCCAAGAAGCCAAAAGGTTGCAACCAATGAATGCTGATTAGGGGATAGAGAAAGGTGCTATATGCAGATTTCTATAAATTAAGTGCAGCTGAGGAGGTTTTTTTGAAACAAAAGGCTTGGGTGACATGGCTTAAGTTGGGAGACTGCATCAACAGGTTCTTTTTTAGTTCCCTCGAAGAGAGGCAGTACAGAAACCATTTTACATCTCTTAGAAATGAGGAAGGTGAGAGGCTTGCTTCTCATGGGGTTGTAAGGTGGTTAGGCACTTCAAAGCTTTCCTTACACTTGTAGAATCTTCACCGAATGACAGGGTTTGTGCTAGTCTTCCTTCTCTGTTGTGCAGGAGATTATCCTCTCAGGAGTCAGAATCTTTAGTTACTCCTATTTCAGATGCTGGTATTAAGGGGATCATTTGGTCTTTAGTGAAGGATAAAGCCCCTAGCCCTGAGGGGTATGGTGCTAACTTCTATCATGATACTTGGGGGATAATTGGGGCCAATGTATGTATGGGTATCAATGATTTTTTTGCAACCAGCAGATTGCTAAAGGAGGTAAATGCCACTTATCTATCTCGTGCCTAAAAATAAAATCCTAATTCTCTTTCTCCATACTTTGTTGCAATACTTTATATAAATGTGTCTTGAAAATCATTGCTAAAAGATTAAAGAGCAATCCTTGTTTTGGTGGGGAATGAGCAAACTGCTTTTCTTAAGGGAAGAAGAATAGTGGATAATGTTTTGATAGCTCTAGAGTGCTAAAAGGCTACCATAATGATGAGGTGGGTGCAAGATATGCGATAAAAGTTGATTTAGTGAAAGCATAATGTGAGATGGAAGTTTCCTTAAGCAGCTTCTCGAAGCTTTTGGTTTTCCTCCTCCGTTCATAAAATGGATTATAGTTTGTATCTCATCACTTCTCCATCAACCTTAATGGTGAACTTGTAGGTTTGTTTTCATCTTTAAAAGGTCTTTGGCAATGGGATCTCATGTTGCCCTACCTTTTTGTGCTTGTAATGGAGATCTTTTCTTGTATATTGAAAGGAAAAAGTTCTCTATACGAGTTTCAATTTCATTGGAGAAGCGAGAAAGAGAAGCTTACCCATTTATGTTTTGTTGATGACATCTTGATTTTTGCTAGAGGAGAAATAGGCACCCTTGGCTTGATCAAAGAAGGTTTGGAAGAATTTCATGAGCTCTTGGGCTTGAAAGCCAATCCTTCAAAGAGCCAGATCTTTAGTGGTGTTGGTTCGGCAAAAAGAGATGAGATCTCTACCATTTTGGGGTTTGAAGTGGGAACACTGCCCATATGTTACTTAAGGGCACCCTTCTAAAATCACAAATCTATGTGTTTAGGGCTGGTGTCCAAGTTCACAGCCAGAATTAATCATTAATCAAACAAGTTCTTACCCTATGCTGGGCGTATTTAACTCATCAAGAGCATTCTTTTCTCTCTACAAGTTTATTGGTCCTCGATTTTTGTGCTGCCAGCAAGCATCTTGAAAATAATTGAATCCAAGTTAAAGTGATTCCTATGGAATGGTGATGATAATAATGGAGCAAAAGACAAAGTAAATTGGGAAGCCAAATGTAGGCCAAAGAAAGAAGGGGGATTTGGTATCATGGACATACGGTTGTGGGATAGAGTAGCACAGCTGAAATGTGTGGCTGTTGTGCATGGATCAAGAAAATAATATTTAGCCAAGCTGGGTTAGAAAGGGGCTACTTAGAGCCAAAAAATTCTGGAATATTGATGTCCTTGGTGATGCTTCTTGGGTGTGGAGGAAATATTACAATCTAGGTTTTTGGCTTGTCAACTGTTCAAATGGAATATAGGTGATGGCAGTCTAATCTCCTTTTGGTACAATGGTGTTGGCATCTGAGAGGACCGCTAGTGGAGTTATTGGGTGAAAGAGCTACTCTTGTATTGGGGTGGCCGAAGGACACAAAGCTCAGATCCTTTATAAATGAAAATGAATAGTGCTGGACTAGGGAAGCTCTATGACAGGAAATTAGCTCCACATTGGGTCAATTGAAGCCAGATTCAAGCTCTCACAATAGATTAACTTGGAAAGACACTCAGCTGAAAGAGTGAAATTCCTAGCCTTTCCTTGGGCAAATTTGGTGTGGAACAAAAAAAGGGCCCCTAGACATGTTATTCTTTGGTAGTGGCTCAGTCCAAGCTTCTCACTCAAGACAAACTATTGCATTGGGGCATAATAGTAGAGAACTATTGCTTTTTATGTGGAAGTGAAGAGGAAACACATGACCATCTTTCATAAAGCGCAAATTTGCTAGGGAATTTTGGAGGAGAATTGAGAGTAGTTTCATATGGGCATGAGCATGCCCTTCTTTGAAAAATAACATAGCAAAGCTTCTTCCTATGAGCAACTGTAGGATGCAGAATGGCAGGAAAAAAAAGAGTTGCAGCAGGGTGCTACTACATTTGGAAAGAAAGGAATCAAAGAAGGATTGGTGAAGCAGCATACCTGGTGGAATCTATCTTAAGAACTATTTTGGCTTTTCTTATGTAATTTTTGTTGTAACATGCTGGTTAATTTGTGTTTAGTGTATGGAGCATCACAGAGCATTTTGGCCATTTTATTGACCTAGACATCCTTTTTGTCTTTGATTTCTAGTTCGATATTATAGGATTATAGAGTGTTCCCTATTTGTCCATCATTTTCTCAAAGAAAAGTATATATCTTACCCTTCACTCCCAACCACCACCACCCACCCCACACCCCCTGAAAAAAAAGAAAAAGGGTGGGAAATTGAATGATTCTACCATAAAATGGCTATTTACTGATAGGACACAGGCTGAACAGCTGGCTATGAACCTGAGAAAAATAATTTTTGACAATTTCAAGGAGAATGTAACCCTTGCTGGGAACAACTTGAGGATAGAAATGTGATATGAATTTAGTTAAAAAGCTTTAGAAAGGAAAGCAGAGTACTTTTTCAGATTCTTTTTAATTTTCTTTATGTTTTCAAGCCCTTATGCTGTTTTAGCCATGCAAAGAGCTATCTATTGTGGGCCTCGGCTTTTGTGTCTTTAGATAATCAATCGATTTAGACACTATAGTTGAAATAGCAACATATATCTCAACAAGAGAGCAAGATGTAGCCTGATGTAAATATTCATTAAAAGGAATTCAGATTATCTACATCTCATAACCTAGCTTATCAAATATAAAAACCTTTTTCTTGCCCAAGAACTGCTATTTAATTAATTAATTAATTTTTTCTTTTTGTGGGTAAATCAACAACTCTTGTTTACTAACCTTAACACTTGACGTTCCTTTGTGTTCCTGCTCTGCAGTGGGTACGGCATATGGAAGATGGGTCTGTAAATTACATTGAAGGTACTCTGTCCCTCACTTGCTATATTTTCCTTTTTCTTGGGAAAAGTACGGCATCTTATGACTTGCTCATGACAGGAGCAAAGCAACCAAACTATCTTGTCACCGCAGATGATGTTGAGACTTACCTTGCTATTGAAGTCCAACCACTGGATAACAGGAAGCGCAAGGTATTTGATTTTATTATTGGTAATCTGGTCTCTTTGTTTATCTTCTTGAATATTTACGTGATGTCATGGGAAATTCCCTCTTGGGTTGCAGACTGGCAACGAAAACTTGGAGATGCATGTATCACTTATATATTTAGATAACATAGAAATATAACATGAATGATGTTATGTGAAATTATGTTTATCTAGAGTCGGAAAAATAAACCAATAGAGATTGACATTGAAAAAGTTTAAAATGTAATAGTAATAAAATAAAGGTGGTTAGCAAAAGCAGATTATGGGAATGACATTCATCATGTTAATTGACATGCTGACTGCTGCTCAACTTTTCCAACAGTCTATTTCTGAACTGTGATTTTGATGTGTTTTGCTCAATTATGCCAGCAGAGAAAATGCTAGTGAAGCTCAATATGTATTCTAAGATGGATTTCCTTATAAACTGCTCATTTTGATGGATAAATTTAAAACAACATTAGTTCCTTAAAATATCTAGCTCTTAATACTACTCTCAAGATCATAGGTTTGTTTGCATCCCTAATGCTTGTTCTGCAAATGGACAAAATGAAGACTTTACAGCTGTCCTTTAAAGTAGGTAACATCCCACTTGGATGTGCACAAAAAAGGGGTTGTGTAGTAATTGTAAAAAATACGGAGTCAGTTCAACTATGCAATTAATATAAAATAAGTCATATTCCTAGAAATCTCGATATATTTGAATGCCAGCTTCTCTTCTATGTGACCTTCAAACAGGCAACTTGTGTTATTTAGAGAGCCTGCCAATTAAAATCATGGAACTATAAAACTCTCTCTCTTTTCAAAATGTAGAGAGAGAAAATCCTTTGTCCTCTCTCTTCTTGCCTTCCCCCCTCCCTTCCCCTTCTCTCATTAACCTTAACAGTTATGTGCCACCCTAACACCCTTTCCTACCTTGTCACCTGCAACAGTCTTACCTCCTCATCACCTTACCCAAACCCTCTCATCCTCTTCTCAGTCCTTCCAACCTTGTAGAGAAATGTAATACAAGTGTATATATTGATATATATGCAATGAGTGATATATATAGGCAATGTGTTCTTATTAATCTCTACCTAGTACTACATTAATTACAGCATCTAATAAATACAATATTATTTAAATATTTATTCTTATTCTATAATACTTCCCCTCAAACTGGAGCATAGGTATTGATCATGCCAAGCTTGCTATAGAAGAAATCAACCTAAGTTCCATTTAGAGCTTTCATAAAAATATCTCTTAGTTGCCCCCCAGTGTTTACATATTTTGTAGAAATCAAATTCTGTTGTATCTTCTCTTAAACAAAATGGCAATCAATCTTAATGTGTTTAGTTCGTTCATGAAACACAGGGTATAACACAATATGAATAGTAGCTTGATTATCATACCATAATTTTGTTGGTATTGAAACTTTTGGTCTAATCTCAATCAATAATTGATATATCTACAATACTTTACATGTAGACTGAGCCATAACTCTATATTCTAACTGCGCTAGATCTCAACATATCTTGTTTCTTACCCTTCTATGAAACCAAGTTTCTTCCAAAGAAAACACAATAATTAGTGATTGATTTTTGATTAGTTTTAGATCTAGCCTAATTTGCATTTGAAAAACAATCTATATAAAAGTGATCATAATTCTTATACAATATATCTTGTTCAGGAGTACTCTTCAAATAGCACAAGATATGTTCCAATGCAGCTTAATGATGAATTGTTGGAGAAGATATAAATTAACTTACAACACTAATAGAATATGCAATATCAGGACGAGTTACTGTGAAATAGTTCAACTTTCCCATTAACCTCTTATACCTATCACAATCATCAAATAATTTTCCGCCCTTAATGAGTTATGTGTTGGGCAATGGAGTACTATACGATTTTGCACTTAGCTTCCTCATCTCTTTCAGTAAATCAAGTACGTACTTCCTTTGAGATAAGACAATACCTTTCTTACTCCTTATTACTTCGACTCCCAAAAAAATACTTCAAAGACTCCAAATCCTTTGTATAGAATTGGTTTTGGAGAAAGGTTTTTAAAGAGGATATTCCCATATGATTACTTCTAGTAATAATGATATCATCTATATACACAATAAGAAGGATGATACTAGATGATGAAAGTTTATGAAACATTAAATAATCAAACTTACTCTTTATATACCAAACCCTTCAATTGCTTTACTAACTTGCCAAACCAAGCTTAAGGACTATTCTTCAAACCATATAATGATTTTCGAAGATAACAAACTTTCCCATTCTCCCCTTAAGCAACAAACTCAAGTGGTTGCTTCATTTAGACTTTCTCCTATAGATTATTATGAAACAATGCATTTTTTATATCTAACTGATGCAATGGCCAATCATTAGTAACTACCATTAATAAGAATAAATGATGTCAATATAGCAATAAGTGAGAGAGTATCAGAATAGTCCACACCATAAGTTTGAGCATAACTCTTAGCAATGAAACAGGCTTCAAGTCAAGTTGCAAATCCATCGAGATTAACTTTGATAGTAAACACCCATTTACATCCGATAATCTTTTTTCCTACAAGTAAACTTACTAATTCCTAAGTACCATTAGTATCTAAAGCATTTATTTGCTCTATCATTGCTACATGCCGGTCAGAGGATAAGATAAGGCTTTATAAAGAGTTTTAGGAATGAATATCATATCAAGGGAGGCAACAAAAGAACACAAAGAAGTAGATAATTGATCATATGATACAAATGATAAAATAAGATAAATATACTGTCGTAGGTTAAGATTTTTATCAGGTGAATCCAATGCCGAAGAAGAAGTCGGTGTAGAACATGTCGTAGGGAGATTCTAATGTCTAGCATATACATGGCAAATTGGTGGAAGAGGTGGTGGTGGTACAGGAGGTGATGGTGCTGATGGTGGTGTTGTAGATATAACATTGGGTGATTGATAAGTAATGTGATAAATCAATAAGTCATTATTCTTGTCCTTACTATCAAGGGATTCAAAAGAAGTAGAAAAGAAAGGAGAATGCTTCATAATGGTGACATCAGCAAACACAAAGTATTTGTTAAGACCAAGACAGTAACGTAAATATTCTTTTTGTAGATGAGAATATCTCAAGAAAATGCATTTTACAGATTTAGGATCTAACTTGGTGACATTACAGCAAACATCTCGAACAAAGCCTGTGTTACCAAATATGTAAAGTTTAGTAGGAAAGATAGGTTTTGTGGGAAAAAGTATGCTATAAGGAACTCCACCTTGAAGAATTGATGAAGGTATATGGTTAATGAGAAAACAAGTTATTGAAATAGCTTATACTCTGAAGTGTTTAGGAACATGTATTTGAAATAGGAGTGCCTTGGTTGTTTCAATAAGATGTTTATTTTTATTTTCAGCTACTTGATTTTGAGATGGTGTATCAATACACGAAGTTTGATGAATAATACCTCGTTTGATGATTTAAGTTTTAAATGCTTTAGATAAGTATACTTTGGCATTGTCACTTCTCAAAATTCGTATAGGAGCATTAAACTAAGTTTGAATTTCATCGCAAAAGACAATAAAGTGAGAAAACAGCTTAATTTTTCATCAAATAAAGTTAAGTTATTTTAGAAAAATCATCAACAAACGTAACAAAACAACAAAATCTAGTTTTAGATGTAACTGGATAAGGACCCTAAACATTAGAATGCACTAACTCAAAAAGAGCACTTACTCTTTTATTGACACAAGGAGTATAAGATTGATGATGGTATTTTGCAAACTAAAATGATTAGCATTCCAAAGATGATGGAATTGGGGACAATTTTTTTAAGGTTGAGAGAGAAGGGTGGCCCAATCAACAATGAGCTTTAAAAGGAAATAAAGTGCATGTGCTAACAAAGGACTTGGTTAGTATCTAGTACATAAAGACCCCTTGAAACATGTCCTTTGTTGATAATTTTTGTCATGAGATCCTAACACAGGCGATAATTAGGAAAGAATAATACATAGTAATTTAAAGCATAGGTAATCTTGCTAACGGATATTAAATTAAAAGAAAAATTAGGTACACTCAGGACTAATTATAAAGAAAGTGACGTAGTAAGATAAACAGTGTTGGACCCCAAAATAGATAATGTGAAACCATTTGCTAAAGTCATTTGGGAACAAGAGGCGTGTGTGTTATGAGCTGTAAAAAAATTAGAATTATCTGTTATATAATCAGTGACACCTAAGTCAATGACCCATTGCAATAAGGAGGAAACAAGGTGCTTACTTGGATTACCTAAACCAGCAATCGCAATAAGAGAGCGAGTTGAACTCTGCAAATTTTCCTAGTACCGAAGGGATTTAGCATATTCTTTTACAGAAACAATAATTTTCTATTCATCATTTATTAATTACCCAAATTGAAGAATCTTACAATGAGAAAATCTCAAATCTGTACAATAGTAATGAAATGGCCATTGATATTGGAACTAAGAGATGAAACATGCAAATTGAGGAGAAGAAACTCTCACTTTGTGCAAGGAAACAAAGGCAACGAACCAAAGATGAGAATTGTGCAACAAAATATCTCTTAAAACAAGAAAAAAAAAATTACAATTTTGTCGACAATCTTCACAGTAATAGGAATTAATCTAGATGTCAAACCAACATGGAAATATATTGGAAAATAAAAAAGTCCAAAACCCCAAAATAAGAGAGCATGATAAGAGAAATCATAGTGATGCAGCAATTGTCGAATAACGAAGGAGGGAACAAGTGGCCGGCTAGAAAAACGTACATCACCTATAGGGTTGACCCAACACAAATATAAAATCCTATGTTGCTCACTGGGCAACAATGGAAAAAAAAAAGAAAAGAAAAGAAAGGAGGCTCTGATACCATGTAGAGAAATGTAATATAAGTGTATATCTTGATATATTTTGTACATACAATGAGTGATATATATTAATAATGTGTTTCTACTAATCTCTACCTAACACCACATTAATTATACTGTCTAATAAATACAATATTATTTAAATGCTTTTTCCTATCCTATAACAAACCTTAAATACTTCTTCTCTCCTCATCTTTTACTTAACCTGTTTTCTCATAAACCCTCTCCCCTCGCTCTGTACCTAACCTTGCCTTCCCATCTTCGTCATCTCCTCTCTTCGTGTCCTTTTTCTCTAATTCCTCAATGAGAGGTGACATCAGGATCTAGACCTGCTGGTGGCTCCAATTTTTGTTCCAAACCCAAAAGCTGTGCTGACACATGTGCTCCCTCTGTCTTAGTGTTTTCTGACTATTTTTGATTTGTAGTAAATCAAGGGTTGAGCATCTCTGACATTTTTGCACGGTGTTCCTCCTCCTTTGGATAAATCAGCTGTATCTGAAACACCTAAAATGTGCCTTTGCATAAATACTAGTGTCATATTTGGGGCATTTGATTTTCGAAAAGGAGTGTCTATGAAGATTACCATGTTGTTGCCAGAGCCCATGACTATCAAGGCGTTAAGGGGATTCTTGGGGTAAATGGGTTACTATTGAAAATTCGTCAAAAGTTATGAGGTGATTGCAACACCGATAACAGTTTGAACCTTGAATGCTGAAATGTCAGTTATGTTCTAAGATTAGTTAGAGAAGATCTTTGCTTGATGAAGCATGAAATGTTGCTTTGCTATGTAAGTATCATATTTTCTGCTGTTATATTGGGGGACGAATTCATAGGAAGTGCAATTATGGTGGAAGAGGCACAATTAATATCAAAGCTCTGCATCTTATTGAAGAATGAACCTTCATTTGCTGTCTCAAAGTGTCATTTGTTAGGCCATAGGGCAGATCAACTTGCTGATGCAATTACTCAAAAGTTTCAATTGATCATCTTGAGGACAATTCAAATTTTCAGGGGTTGTTTTTTTTTTTTGTATTTTGCAGTCATATTAGTACTTGTACAGTGAATCAAGAAGTAGGAATTATGTCCAATTTGATCTTGCCATGTTGTAAGTCAAAAGAGTAGTGTCAGAGTATAATAGGTGTTAGTTAGTAGTTAAGATTCATTCTGGCATATACCACTTCTCTAATTGAGATTTAAGAGCTGTGAGCTCTGGGTGGAGCTTATTTGCTGTGGTTGGTACTTTCCAAATTAGGGTATGTAATTCATATTTTTTCCCAAATTCAATTTGCCACATGACAGATTAAGACTGGAGCACAGTTGTTCTTACTTTGTTGTTTTGACACAATTGGTTCATGTGATTTTTTGTGACTTATTTTTGCCACTTTAGGGGGAGCTTGTGAAGGTGTTTGCCAACGAGCATAGAAAGATTATCTGTGGTATGTCATTATACTCGAGCCACATATGCTTTACCTTTTTAGTACTAAGTTTTTAAAATGATTTTCACCTCTAAATAGCAAAGACTCTAGGGATATGATGAATTGTCACCCACAGATTCTGATGGCTGTGTAATAATGAATACTTGTTTAGCCAACAGCCTAAGAAAATAAATAATACATAGCTGTGCTGGTGTTTTACACAATGTTCAAATTGGGAATTGCTATTCTTTTCTTTGTTTCTGTAATTAAAACTAGAACTTTTTTAATTTTATAGATACATAAAGATATCATCTAAGTAGCAAGTCCTGAGCAAAAATGATTTATGCTATATGTCATCAACAAAGTCAACGGCGGTGAAATTATGGATTGATGTCTCCTTTATTGAAAATGAACTATAGTAGTTTATTCTCAGTATGGTAAGCTTAGATTCTCTATTATTGATAACCCTCTTGATTCTCCCAGTTCAAATTATCCAACCAAAAAAAAAAAAAAAAAAACAAAGGAATGAAGAAGCAAAAGAGGATCTTTTCTATCCCTCTGTTGCCCCTAAAACCTTTACCATGTTGCTGTCTTTTCCTCATCCTGAGTGATATTTATATCAAGTGAAACAATGACTACATGCCTCCTGAGAAGTAGCAATGAAGAAGATAATTGACTGGTCCCTCATAAAATGTGCATTTACTAAGTAAGCTTGTCTTTTTTAAAGTTGTCCCTTGTCAAGGTGCTTTTCCAACAAGCATGACACTTGGAAGGTGACAGAGATGACTAGATAGAGAAGAATTAGGCTCAATGGTATGACAAAACTTTAATAGGAATTCATTGTGATGGGAACTCCCCTGAAAGTAAAGTCCTATCCTGGTGGCTGGTCTATCTGCCATATCCACTCTCTTTTGAGTGTGCCCATATAAGAGATCATTTTGCTGGAAAACTCATTCTCTCAATCCTATGTATTCCTGACAAAGTGAATATCAACTTTAACATGCGATGTGGTTCTTTTACTACCTGATTTTAGAAAATGTCAAAATTCCTAGCAAAAGCAAACCCATCCTGGAAAGCACCTATAAGGAGCCTCTCTCGACCTCCACTGGTCATGCCAAAAGGAACATGATGCCTACTACCCACCTGAAAGTTGTATATGATAGTGTGTATACTGTAGATTATTTGGAAATCCGAGGAATACGCCAATAATGACCATGCCTGTGTGCTCTCCATATAGGTCTACAGTACCAACCATTGTCCATCAGCCAATGCCTAGCAGTTATTACCCTTGCAAAACAGATGAATGTTCAAATGTAATCCTTAACAACCAATTTTTCCTTGGAAATCACTGCTCTTCATCTTACCATCCTTAACAACTGATGTTTCTTTGGAAATCATGTTCATCTTATGGTTGCATTTTATTGTCTAGATTAATTTTATTCTGTCTATAATTTCATATACTCTATTATATTTCAAGTATGTTTCTTCTTGTCAGATCCTGACATGCTGAATTATGTGGAGAAGAATTTTTATAGTGGCAATGCCTCATATAAAGTATCTTTATCGGTAAGATATATAGCAGATGTCCTCGAGCAATATATTTTCTGTTAATTTTCAACCCATATATACTGGCAGCAAATTTGAACAGGTTCATTAATCTTGCAGACTGGATATCTTGACATATGGGAACCAGCAACATTGGCTGTTAAACGGGAAGGGTACAGCATTAAACGTACTGGACCCAGTGGAGTCCTTGTCACAGAGAAGTTTTCACCCACCACAAGTGTAAGATACCTTTTCCATTTTTGACTCATTTCAAATATGGAAATGCGAATTGGTCCCATTTTTCACATATATTGGTTAGAGTCTTTGTTCAAAGCTTTGTACTTATGGGTATACATGAATTTTGACAAGTTGGATTCAAAGTTTCTTCAACCTAGATTGAGGTTATTGCAGAAATGATTGTAAAAAATGACCATTTTTGGAACTTGTCTTTTTTGCAATTTTGCTTTTGCAACATTTGGAATAGAAATGCACTGTGCTGCACAGTTATCATGCCTTTTATTAGGGGTGGTCGATCTGTGGGAGTGTCACAAAAGGCAGTCATATTGCAGGTTATTTTCATACTGCATTTAGTTTCACAGCTCAACTCCTGTTAAAAGATAAGCTAGATAGAGGGTTGTATTCTGGGAAGGAAGATGTCCTTGGTGCACCTATGATACGTTTGCTTGTCTTTTGCTTTTCCTTTTCTTCTTTTACGAAGTTTGCAGAAGTGACACATGTGGGTAAAAATGAGATCTACAATGGGTAAGTTGTTCAGGCAATTTTTTGCCAATTTACAGTGCATCTATTATCAGGAAAGTGGGGAATGGGTAATGGCTAAAATCTTAATGCATTTGAAGCAAGACATAGTACTTATGACAGAGTCAAACTAAGAGTATACTTGACTTATTTGTTACCTGGAATCTTTGCTCTCACTTAGCGTCCCCATTGGGGCACATTGAAATTGGGAGAAATTGAAGGATCTGACACTTATATGGCAAGGAAAATCGAAGAGTCCTGGTAACAAAGCTTGTCGTCCTCTTAGATGTGCTAATAAATCCAAGACTCCTTGACTACATTATCTCCATGATAATGAGCTTAAGTTACTGACTTTTCATTTTTGTTTGTTCTGCAGGTTGTAATTCCATATGGACATCCCACAGCCTTCTCAATAGTAGGTGCTAATAGTGTTGAGCATCTGTTAAGAGCTGAGAACAGCCCAGATGACATCAGCTGGTAAGAGTTGTAACTCAACTATGCTATAACATGTTTTCTGTTTGCATTGATTCTTTGAAGTGCTTTAGCCGGTTGGTTTGTGAATTTTCTCAAGTAGCTACATCCCTTGTGCAAAATATCAAGAAAGAAAGAATGATTTTGAGATATTTCTTTTTCCTGGGAAAAATTATTGACAGTGTCGGACATTAAAACACTCCAAAAAGGTAATTAATCTTATGTTTTTTAGGTTCCATATATGAGGTAGGATGATTGTGCATGCTTTAACTTTTCTGTTTATGCCATGCACTTCTTTTCTACTGCAAGTTTTGAAACTTAGTCTCATTTGTATTGTAGAAATTTTGTTTTGGGGACGATTAGGAGGCATCTTTGATGTCTTGGTGCAAGAACTAGAGCCAAGACCTGCCATATTTTGCTGGAGATTTCATTTTGCAGTGGCCTGTTCAATAGCTTTGCCCTACTGTTTACTAAATTACTAGCTGATGTACATCTGGTTAAAGAAAAAGCATCTAAAAGCTGCATGTCTAAAACCAACTCGGTGGTGCCTCACCAAAGGCCACCATAATCAGAAAAAGCCCTCCAAACGCTTATATCTTGTCCTATTGTTGGAGTAAAAAGGCCTATTGGACCTGAACCTGTTAGACTGGGAAAACTGAAAAGAATTTGCTTGTTTCTACTATAATAATTAACTTGCATTTTTCAGTCTTTCAATTCATGATATGGTTGTTAAAAAGAGCGTTAGATTGAATACTATTAGCAACTTCAAATATATCTTGTGGTCCTTTCTCCTCATGTAGCCTTTCTGATTATCCCCCTTGTGACGCAGCTCAAGAGATACGATTGTGCTTACATTGAGGCTATTTATCATCCGGGTAACTCTTTTTTCTTTTTGCAGCATCCTTTTTGTTATACTCCTGTTTAGTTTTTTCTATATTTTTATAGATTAATTCCTGATGATCAAATCTATTCATGTTGCCTCTTATTCTGTTGAACAAACCATAGTCAAAATTATTATCCTGATTAGTCTGTATATTGAATGTCCTTATGAAAGCCTGCGTCATATGTCCTAACTGTGGATAATTCCTCCTCCTATCTCTTTAGGCCATTATCCTTCCATCAATTTGTTTTATTGTGTTTCTGGTACAGACACGAATTTACATTGCTGCAGCTTTGGTTTGGGAAGATTATTGTTATTTTAGGTTATATATTATATAGTAGGTTTCTTTTAAAATACTCTTTCGGTCCTTTCTCAATACAAGGAGCTGAACTTTATTAGTGAAAAATTTTCAATTTTTGTTGCTTGAAGATTTATTGCATGCTTTCATCCAAAAGAGATTTATTATTTGCTGTCTATGGCTTCAAAAGACCTTGACAAATACTAATTTCTTTGTGCTCTTCTAGGCTGGTGAGAAAAAGAAAGGAAAGAAGAGGGGACTATTCTTCGCAAAGTAAAACATAACTTCTCCTTGGTCGCTTCAGAAATATCTTACCATCTGGACCAATTCAAGGCAAAAATCTCAAAGTTGCATATGGCGTGTAAATTAACCCTACAATGGGACGGGAGGAGAGGTGGTCGTGCATTTCATATGGATGTTCCTCTCTAATCCACTGTGGTAACTCATTTTTGCCTCTTGTAATTTTTTTGATCTAAACAATCGCGGAAAAGAAAGTCAGAACGTAGAAAGCACCAGTAAAAGCCACGAGTGGACATCTGTATTTACATCGTATAGAAACATGCTGATCACTCATGATCTCATCTCGTTGAAGCTGGTGACTCCTTTTGAAGACCTATTGCCCTGTGTGATAGGTTATACTTCATTGTTAATATCGATGGCATTTGAACATAGTAAGGCCTGAAATTGGGGGGAATTTTGTGCTGTATGGGGGATTTTTTTCTGTTTTTTTTTTTTTGGTAATTGCAAATGTCTAATTTTGCCTCAATGGAGAAGAAAGGGCAGGGTGACGAATAATCCACAACTTGTAGAGACTTGAAAGTTATCTTCAACGGCAAGTAGTCCTAATGGCCTATCCCACAATGCCCAGCACCATCACTTCATGGTCGTTAAATTGTATTTTCCATTGCAGCTTTTCTTTTAATCTGCACTATACAAAGAAGTATGGACTAGAGCTTTGTTGATATGGCAGGATACCTTAGTGAGGAGATGAGCACTGCCGCTGTATATCTTGAATAGCAGATGGTATTGATTCGGTCAGTGTTGCAACTGTTGAAAAGAATACATACGTGGCTAATAGGTTTGGTTCCAGACACAGACGGAGGTTACTGTTTTCTTTCTTTGATGGTCTGTAGCGTGTGCTCAGTCTCTCTCGCCTAAATAAGCAATAGGCTAAAGATTTACCGGGACTTTTAACGTTTTACACTAGACAATGATAATACTAGTATGGAGGACGTAGTAATTCACTTGAAAAGTTTGACTGCCGCATACCCTAATAAGTCCCATGTAATCCTCATAGTAATTCACTTGAAATTTTGACTTACGTGACTAATGAATCCTTTGTTGGTAACATGACCTTACCAGGCTTTATTTCATGTTGGCACAAATGTGTAGGATTTCCGATATGCTGTCCCCCAGCTAACTGAGGAAAGAACAGGGTGAAAAAAAAAATTAACAGCCAAATTGGCTGATGCGTATTGTGTATGCAATACACACTTTTTGAGCTGATATTTTGAGAAATACAAAGTTAATTTCTTTTTCTTTTTCTTGTATTATCAAATATACTTTTGGAGTTTCGATCCCTTCATACTTTCTCAGAGTAAGTTTATAAGGAGAGCTTGTACGGGTTCTCATTCTTGTATCCCACATTTGCTTATACTGAGAAAGTATTGTGAGGTGCTTAGAGGCATACGGGCGCTTTGTGAAGCATCCGTGCCTAAGTCTGGACAATGTTAGACATTTTAATGGCCAATCTGTTTTTTTTTGGGTAATATGGCCAATATGGTTAATGGCCATTCAGTCGTAGTTTTTTGTTCTTCTCTTTTCATTAAAATTATCACCATAAAAATTGTTAAGAAGTGCAAGGGTTGCTTGAAAAGGAAAATTGTTTAAAATGTTGATGTGGCATTTTAAGTAATTCTTAAAGCACCCTACTTATAAACATGCTCACGGAAGGACCAACACTTTTTGGCTTAATGAACCATATTTTGCTTTTTAAAGTTTTTTATGGAAAAACAATACCTTTATATTTATTATACTGTAAAGTAATTGCAGGATCCACGATGATTAATCTTGAAGGGATGAGAATCCCATCATAGCCTTATGTAATTTCTTATAGTAGCTTTTCCACCATAGCAAACGAGGCCAAGATTATTATAATGCAGCAGCATAAATTTCGAACCTTCACGTTGAATGTGTAATTGAATTGAAAAAATAAAAAGAAAAGAAAAATAGCGATCAAGAACAAATAAAATTACAATGTTGATAAATAGTAAAAACACTCATTTCCTTATTAATGTTGTACGTGTAATCGCTAAAGAATTCTTAAAAGATTCTGAAATTTCAATACAAATCATAAGAGATTGTAATTACATATTAAGAAGTATGTGGTTATAAATAGAGCACAAACATGTTTTATACATGGAATGGAACTTAGCTAATATTGGGAGTGGACCTATAACAGTACCACCCACAAACAAAATTTTGACTCTCGTCATTACGGTATGACTATACGTAGTACATATAGTCGGCAATTTTTCTTTATTTTTTTTTATTTTTAACAAAGATTCTTAGAGCAACCTATACGATGGCCATGGTTACTTTCGAATGAAGTTCTTCAAAAGTGATTTGAGAACCTTAATCCATTGAAATAGCTCCTTAATATGAAATAGTCTATGACTGGGGGTTTGAATGAAGTCTTCTCCTTCCAGTGTTCTTATGAGATTGTTGTACTTCATCAACCTAGCTATTATAAATAGGAAAAATTATATTTTTAGTTCATCAACTTTGTTACTTTTTCTAATTGAGCTCTGGAACTTTTATTTTTTTCTTTTTCAATTCTTAAACTTTTCAAAAGTTTGTAAAATAATTATTCGTTAGTAAATTATTAGTTTTTCCGTTTATAAAACATAACAAAAGACTATTTTGTAAACTTTTGAAAAGTTTAAGATCAAAAATAGAAAAAAATAAAAATTTGAGAACTCAATTATAAAAAATGACAAAGTTTGGAGACTAAAAGTATAAAGTGGAATCTTCCAATTTTTTTCCTTTTTTCATCATTTGTTAATTTTTCTAGTAAAAAACACCAACTATGACTTAACTAATGAAAATAATTAATTGTGTTATGAGATAAAATATTAGTAAAAAAACTATATATCTTATTATAAATATAATCATTATTTATATTTTTTCAATTTATAAATGTACAATAATATATTAACTAATTTTCATAGTATCATTAAATTAAATATGATAATTAATTTTGATTACTATTATTTATTTAATTTAATAATTATAATAAGTATAAAATAAATTGTATAGTTACTTTATTAATACTAGTCTTCCAAATGGATAAATCAGGTTTGAATTCCTTCTCCTATAAATTATTATAATATGTAATGTAGATGGTGAGTAGAAAAAAAAAACTATTATTATATGTAAATTTGAAAAATTATAAAATTAAATAGAATTTGATTCTATTAAGAATACTAAATTGGATCATGAATTGTTTGAAGTATTTTTTAAACAAGAATGGAAAAAATACATCGAAAGGATCAAATTCTTTCCCTACATTTTTTGTTTTAGGATTTTATGTTTTCTTTTTTTTTTTTCTCTCCATTTCAAGACATAAAATTTTTAAAAATGAGCAAAACTAGCAATTTTATTTTATTTTATTTTATTTTATTTATGTTATGAGTGTCATTAATAATTATGTCCTAAAGGAATAATATGTATATATATAAGCATAGGTTGTAAATTAAAAACAAATAAATATATAGTTCCTAAAAGGAAAAAAAAAAAGGGGGTGGGGAATTAGCACTTTACACGTTTAGTCCTCAAATCTTGTTACTTTTTTCTAATTTAGTCCTTAAATTTTTATTTTTTCTATTCTAATCCTCAAACTTTTCAAAAGTTTACAAAATAGTCCTTCATTAATGGAAAAACTAACGAATCAATGAAGAACTCTTTTGCAAACTTTTGAAAAGTTTGAAGACTGAAAGAGAAAAAATAAAAGTTATGAGAATTTAATTAGAAAAAATGATAAAGTTTGAAGACTAAAAAAATAATTTTTCCCGTTATTTTTTGGTTTATTAGCCACACTTCACTTATTTAAGGTGTTATTTTTTAGTTTATACGAATACAAGATCCTTTTCAAAAAATATTATGGAAACCTTTGATAAAAAATATTATAGGTATAGTCGCATGCATCTTCATTGTAAACAATTCCACAAGTTGTGGTATGTGCCTTAGTGTAATTTACACTGAAGGCACATCGATTGCATTTATGCATTCAGTATAATAAGAAATACATTGAAGGTGCATGCACTCTATACACCTTCTTTTGTAGTCACCTGTAGATCACATTAAACAACTAAGTTAAACCAGAAATAGATTATTACTTGCAAATACTAACACAATAAAACTCCCCCTTCCAATAGACCAACTCTACTTGCCAAAAGGCATAAGAATAGGATTCAACACACATGATAATACTCCACTTCACAAAAGAGATTAAGAATTCTTGTAAAAGTTAGGAATTCTACAATATATTATCAAATATAAAGCTTGTGACACATATTAACATTCGATAAAAACTCAACATATATTCTTTCAAAAGTATACATACACAATAGTTCTTTGTTTAGATATGTACAAACAATTGCAAGAAATGGCATGTTTATCTAATTTCTCTTACGGCGTTGGAAGGTTTTGGTGGCTTATGAAAGCATAGTGCACTGGAGACTTTAAAGGCTCTACCAATATATTGTTTAGATCGTGGATAGGTACTAGACTAGTATGAGGAGCGTGCTTTACTTCAAATTATACCCTCTCTCAACGAAGACTGCGAGTAGCTCGAGCATTGCTTCGAAGGAGCTAGGGAAGTAAGGAATTCCATTTGATGATGGAACTCTAGAGTTATGTAAGAGTTGCATCTAGCCCCAGAGTTAGAACTAACTTCTAAGTTTGGACCAGTGCCATGCTTGGAATCGATGTTGCCTAAGTCTACAAAATGCCACCCCTATGATGGTACATGTTAGTTGTAGCCACCACGACCACACTTTGGCCAAGTCATTCCTCCTTGAAGTTTAACTTTGCCCCTAGGTGGAGGGTGGCTTTGCCTTTAGGTAGAGGGCAAGGATGTGGAATAACGTCAGGTGCATGTGCTCCCTGATCCTCATCATTTACCCCTTGGTTATGTTATTGTTCATCTTTACGTTGTGGATAGAGTGTAAGGCTCTTTTATGAACTATAGAACTCTATTTATCGGATGGATAGTCACTTGCTAACTGTACACCACGAAGCTATTTGACTTGAAATGAATGGACATATTGTTGTTAGTAAACATATCATATGATATGCACACACATAGAATGCAATTCATGAGAGGGCGAGCACTTACCGGTGGGCCTATGACAGCTCCCTAATATGTAATGTAATGATGGGTAATCTGCCTGTGCTAAGGTTAGTAGCTAAGGTTAACTCTACCTTAGACCCTAAACTTAGACTATGTAAAGGTGGCAGTCTGCCTATAGTTGAATTTAGTGGTCATAGACATGGATCCATTGCACATCAGTCTTGCCCCATAATTCATTTTGGTAGAGGCGATTGCTAATATCTACAAGTTATGGGGGTAACTGGTGCCCATCAAGTTGATGAATCACATGGTCGGAGAAACAGTACTCTACTATGTGGAAGCAAATGAGGGGGACTCGAATAATCCAAATATAATGCTTAGCATTATAGAAGTAGGATAGTAGCTACAACAATTCCTTAGATATGGCTCTCTAACCACTTAACAACAATAATGTAGATGAGAAATGAGTATGAGGTATATGAACACAAGTACATATAAGAAGAGTTAGTATGTTATACTTAGTATAACGTTTGTAAATTTAATGCGATGCGGTATGCATCTACAACATGGCTGACATGTTGGGTATATCTCGCTCTACCTTCCATCAGGCCACCAATGGCCTCCCCTTAGCAATGAAGAACATATAATAACTCAATAGGGTATAGGGAAATCTATCCCATGCCTAAACTTATAGAAGGATGGTGGCCCCTCAAATCTTGTGTGCATTGGACTAGGTAACCGAGCATAGCTATCTATATAACTTTACAAAACATGCAAAGCCTTAGTTGTACTACCCTATAACTGTAAAGCACTCTAGTAGTGGCATAAACATCAAGTGCATTAAGCTGGAGGATTTATTTGTGAAGATGAATCCTGCCATTAAGATGAGGATGTATGCTCACACGTAATGCTTGATTGTCTCCTCATCCACATCGTGTAATAGTATCTTGAAGTTCTCTCATAGCCATGTAAGGGACAAATGACCCCCTTAGATCCTAGTAGACCTTAGTCCCAATAATCTCTTGCCCTTACCAGCTCAAGTGCCCTCTCCATCTACTTTTGTCCCCCTACCTACAATAGTCCCCTCAATTGGAAGTCTAAATTACACCTCCATGTCATGGAGTGTGATCATAGCCTCACCAATGGGCTGGTGGAAGGTGTATGTCTCCAACTTCCATCTCTTGAATAAGGTTATGATTAGGTGCCAACCCAGCATGATAAAAGGCAACTGAGACATGCCTTAGAATCTAGCTTACAATATATAAGGCTTAACTTAAGGATGTATCAGGATATCCTCCTCATCCCAATGGATCAATAACTAGCTCCACCATACATGTAGTGTAGAGGTAGCTTCCTATGAATATAAATGTGTACGTAAGTAACTAAAAGAGTTTGTATGTTGTAAAATCAAGCTGTAAGAATATATTTACTTACCTAAACCTCCCAAATGGCCTAAGAATGATGGCTACCCTATCTTCTAAGTACACGTGGATCAATGGGTTAGGGTTTTATCTAACTTGCAAAAGTACATGAATAGGGTTAGTAATGGGAACAATGTACAAGTCTTAAAACAAATGCATGCAACATAGCAATATGCCTAACTACTTAGGTTGTATTTACGTCCCCTATAAATCTTTGGACACCTTCTACTATTGTGTCCTTCTCTTCTATAAATGCTACATTTGGTTGTTTCGACGTGCTCCTTAACATTCATTTCCATGTAATACCTCTTCTGTCTAGGTTTACCCTTTTTACGTTATAGGTGTACGTTTGGGTGGAGGTATAAAAAGTTCACTTATGGCCAATTTAGCTCATCTCCAATTGTATAGACATGGGCATGATAATGCTTTATTTGATTTAGTCACTTAAACTATAGACTTAGTGCAACTGTGCTGTTAACCCTCATCTTTGCGGTTGCTACATAGGCGTAGGTGCAAGTGATCCTATATATTTACCATTTCCGACACATATATGTGCAATTCTTGAAATCGACCATATGTAAGCTCCCTCCCCTCCCCTTCCCTTCAGGCCAGTCTTTGTCATGCAATTTCTTATCAATATCTTAAACAACCCAACCCGAAAATCACTTTAATTCAAAATTTTGAATTAAAGTATAGAGAATTCTCTATTAAAGTTAATCACTTTCTCAAACTAATTAACCCAACCCGAAAATCACCTATTAGAATCTCTTCTTAATAGCATGATCTAAGATTGTATTATTGAAAAACGAATTCTCTATACTTTAATTCAAAATTTTGAAAAGATCTTGCAAATTATCTCTAATCTTGCAATAATTCTTATCAATTATGCTTAGACTTAATCTTATAAGAAATCTCTAAATTTCTTATAAGATATCAAACTCTAAATTATTACCCATGGAAATAACAACCTAAATCATGAAGCATATTTAGTCGAATCAAGAAAAAGACTAAAGAATTAAATCAATCAAATAATAATCATGTCGCATGAGTAGATCTAGGTTTTAGAAGACCTAGATACAAACCTAGATACCAAAGATCTACTCTCTATACATCATAAAATAATAATCTAAAAACAAAAAGTAAAGAATTATAGAAAAGAAAATTATGAAGTCTAAATAAAATTAAATCTTGAATTCTTACTGGTCCTTCTCTCCTTGAGTGTTCTTCTCTTGAAAAGCTTTCCAAAAGTTGTCTAACAATGTTCTCACATAAAACAAATCCTAACAAGACTTTATATAGAAAGTGATAAAAAAAAATAGGTAGGTTGGAAAAGACATAATATGGGACAAAACTATGTCCATTAGTCGTGTACTTCACTGTGATACACATTTTCTCTCTCTTTCTCTTTGTTTTTTTCTTTAAAATTGGGAACGATATGACCGAGGACATGGTCATGTCATTTGGTTGTATACTAGGCTATGATATTTGAAAATGTGCTCCAAATTTTCTCGAAAATGACATAGTCATATTGTTTGGTTATGTCAATTTTTAAATCTTCATATTATTCTTAATTTAACTCTAATTTAAATGAAATTTGTTTCTATGTTTTCATTTTCTCGTATAAATCATTTCAAAACCTAAAAAAAAAAAATTTACTCAATTAAGTGTCATTATGTAAAATAAACTCAAAAAATAAGTGAAAATCATGAAAAATCATTATATAAAATATATCAAATTAGGAATTCATCAGCTATATACAATCTTAATTGCCTTTGTCTTGCCCTCAAAAACCCTCTTATCACTTATAGTATATCCAAACATGCTACATATATTCGTTGCAAGATTAGCAACCTTCACATCTAGATTATTCCACACAGTGTTTATGAAGTTCCTAGCCATTATGTTATTATTAATCTATAGATGATCTCGATTTATCATTGGATTCACACAAGTGTGGGATCCTTCTAGGATAATGATTTTGAAAATTCCCTCCCATTTCTTCAAGCATGCTCATAACCTCCACTTACAACTATGGTCCTTCTCTTTGCAATTTATTATATGTACCGTCTTGTTCAATATGTCAACATGAAAATTGCAATGGTTCTTGATGTGAAATGTCTTCACTGCATCTATAAAATCTTTTTGTTGCTAAACCGCATGCCCATGGTGAAGCCATCACTTATGTTGATGTTGCTATAAATTTCATTCACATCTCGCTCAAATATTACATACCTACTATCGTCACAATTGGTGTTGAAGAAACTATTGGATCTTTAATAACCCTGTCCATCGTCTCGTTTTGTTGTAGAGGTTCTAGAGCTTAGGTGGTATGCTTTGACAATTGAGGAGAGTGAGGACGCATGCTAGGTATGGTCTCATGAGTACACCTAATTGGCACATTGCTAGCAATAAGCTTTAGATTCACTTCGGGATTTCCCACATCCTCTCCATCATTATGTCCAACATCTTCCCCATCATCATCTCCATTCGATTCCTCATCTCCCTCTTCATTGCCATTTATGTCCATGGGCATTTGCTCCACATATGGATCATATGACTCTTCATATTCGATAATTGGTCCAAGTAGGGGCCATGTGACTCATTTAAATTTGACATCACCACATCAGTCATCATAGATTGCACTTGGGGTGTTGGAAACGTTTCATTGTTTGCTTGAAACATGTTCTACTCAACCTAATTACTTGATTCCTCGAAGTGCTTAATATATACCTCGTGAATGCTCCATTACCCGAAAGACTTAGTCATCTCAATGAAATTTTCAAGATCTTCATCATCTCTAATGGCTATCAATCTATAAGCAACTCCTTAGTTATAAAAGAAAGGATGCCTGTGCACAATTTCAACCCCAATTAGGTTAATTCTAGTACTTTCCACAAATCCTTTGAAAGAAATGGGAGAAATTTGCATCATCTCTCATCTTCAACTTCTTAATGGGCTCCCTATCATACTCCAGTCTTGAATTCCCAGTGACAATGTTTCCATTGGCATACATTATTACTTTCACATATCCCGCCATTTTCACCTTAATAATATCATGATCTTCCAACAAATTAGTTAAAAAAAAAAACCCAGTCTCCAATCACTGAACGTCAATGTAATAATTTGCATCCGATCATCTTCTTAAATTCATTAAGAGTTAGACAATATGTTCTATTAGGAATTTTATCAAACACATTATGTGCATGCAATTTTCGCTACAATTTTGAGTGCTACACTAAGTTTTTGTGACAAAATCAACACAATTTAACTACCTAAGTTTTTGTAACTAAATCTAATGTTACTCTAATGAAGAAGCAACAAATATGAACAAGTTGCACAAGTTAGGGTTTATAGATGTAGGCATAATGTAGAGAAGGAATGAGAAATTTTTTGCAAAAAATAATAAAATGTATATGCAATAGAGAGAATAGTACCTCTTCCGGATGGTTGACGTGAAAAAATATTGAAAGTTGAAAAATCCATGTGAGAGGAATGCATTTTTGAAGTAGTATTTTTGGTAAAATGTAAGTAGATGTGCCTTCTATTTGTGATTGTGGGTTTAAATACTAGGTTGTGGAATGTGCATGCAGTTGTAAAAAAAATTACGAGTTTTATATTATACTCGTAATATTTTTCATCAGGGGCCTTTTTTTTATAATATTTTTTGCAAATGGCCCTGAATTCGTGTGAAACTCATTATTTTTACCTCAACTGATCCCCACAAAATGTTGCATAAAATAATTATTTTCTTATATTATTCAAATAAATTAATCTTATCCATATGTAGGATTTTGGCAATTTAACGGCTTCCTAAGAGTTGCATGGGATTGCCAAATTTTGATTTATGAGAAACTTTTTGTTCACATCCACACTTTTTCATTTTAGCTACCACCTAAGGATTCATATTGTCACTCCCTAACTTCCTTAGGTCATCTTTGGTTAGAAAATGGAGATGGATTCCCCTCATTCTTTACATGTTTCCTCATCTCCTTGTCCAATTTCTCATAATTCTCCTAAATCCTTAACCTTGTCCTTGAAAACAACACAAATCTTCTAAAAACAACGAATCTCCAATGCTTTATATCACTTAAGTTGGGATATACATGATATTGTAGGGTTTTTGGTTTGTAATTGATTTCAAAACCTTTTTCAATTTCAAATTAGTTACCCAAAAACTTATCCTTGATCTATGTAATAACATAATTAGTCAACCATATCAACATGTTTGTTAATAAACATGAAATTAAGCACACATTAACATAATTAAGATGAATCATAAGATTATTACAAAGATCGTGATATAAACACCATTATAGGATTGGATCTTGACATGTGTGCCAACATTGCCAATGACCTTATACCTTTAACCACCTATTGCCACTACCACATAATCTACTAAATACTAAACAACAAAAGGAACAAGTACACTATTGGTCTTATCCACTTGAAATTGGGTTTGTGATGGGCTTCTTTTAGAAAATAACTAAGCCTAACTTACTTGTTTTTACCCTAATTAAATCTTTAGAGTTATATTTCGTATCAACCTTACTTTTGATAGGAACTAACTCTTCGAACCAGTCATACACAACCAAGCAAGAGGATTGGAATGTCTCACATGGAGAATATTAGCTTGAAACCCCATTCAAGACGAGGATTCCAATTTCTATCTCCATCTTTCACACTACTGTCGACTTGAGTACTAAGCTCTTATAAGTGCCAATGCAGTTTCTAAGCTACCAAGCTATCATGCTGACCTGTTAAGCAACCATGCCTATTATCAAGCTATTACCATGATCTAAGTAACGTCCGAGCCAAGCAACTTTAGACATTAGATTGAGCTAACTTACCAAGACATTTGACCTAAAGAGCTACCCCATACTTTGAATATCTCTCAAGTACCCAAGCTTTGACCTGAACAGGACCAAAACTGCCCAGTTCTCAAGCCCTCTTCTAACATCCCTTAAGCTTATTCCTACAATCACAAGACTACTCTAGACTTTGCATCAACAAGAACAGTTTCTTTACATAGCACCAATCACCTATTGGTACGTATCTTTTGGTACAATATTATAGGATGATTCTCTACTTTTTCATATAATTTGCCATTTTTGCCCCTTTTAAGAATGTTATAGGAATCTTTTGTACATTATCCATTTTGTCTTTTCCTTATTTAGTGTAACCTTGGTTGAGGTCATATAAATACCTTACTTCCTTGTACACAGAGAACACATTACGTTATTGATTATTATGAGTTTCCTTTCCTGAGAAACCTTAGTGTTCTTGTTTATCTCTTAACTCTTATCTATTCCCTTTAGCAAGAAATAGTAGAGAGTAACCTTAGTTCAGCATTCGTGAATCATATTGAGTGCTTGGATTAGGCCAAGTATGATGCCTGGATTTGTTAACCCCATTTATTTTCTTTTCATTCTCATCCATTGTGGTGATTCTCAATGTATAACCTCGGAGACGCATCGACTTTGCTAGTATCAAAACATGGTTCCGAGAGGGAGTATGTGAAGTTGTAGTGAAATTTTGGTTCGTGTTTATTGTTAGTGGCTGCTGTGTTCCTTTCATAGTTGCTATAGTGTATTCAAGTGCAGTAAGCTTTGAAGTTATGAGCTGTGTAGTAGAGGTTCATGGATTGGTAAGTGTCTTTTTGTTGTTACTCTGTTTTTCACTACAAAAACAAAAGCAAGTTCATTCCTGTAGTAATCGTATGTATGTTAGGTGTTGAAGTTGTTAGAGTATGTTAGTAAGGTTTTAGGTAGTGAGTAAAAGTGTTTGTTGGGCATTGTATTGTTGACTTATCGGAGAAGTATTACAATATGTCAAATTCAAGTGTTGAAGGTGTTATTGGAGACTTGAGTAGTGGTGCTCATGTTAGTTGAGGTCAAAATGATAATAACACCCCTGGGTCAGTCAATGACAAGCTTGACAGACTCTTTGATGTGTCTCCGGGGTCATACATACGAAGAAGTACCACAACGAATGAATCGAAAAAGAAACAGAAAATGAAACTAGCAAAGTTCAAGTAGCTACCAAATAGATATGACTCACTACTCAATCCTATTCGGCTTACAACCTGTCGGATATGACACATTGGTCCAAATTGAAGGGTCACTCGCCACTACTCCTTACTAAAGGGAATAGATAAGAGTTGAATGATAATGAGAATACTAAGGTTGCTTCAGTGAGTAAATCTGTATTGAAAGTTGAATGTATGCATACAAGGGAAGTGGGCGTTTATATACTTGCCTACTAGGGTTATTTTACACGTATGAAAAGATGAAAGGGTATTTTACAATTACGTTACATTAATCATGCTAAAAAGGGGTAAAAAGGACAAAATATATCAAGTACGAAAAAAGAAAGAATCATTTTGGAATGTTATGTCGGAAGGCACATGTCACTTGATGGCTGTACGTTAGGAGTATGATACACATGCAAAAACAAGAAGTGCTGGGAGTTAGGGGTTGACCTAATCTAGATTAAGTCGGGAGTCAATCAACCTGGCAAAAAGGTCAGCTATCTTGAAGTTAACGCCAATGGGTCAGGTGAGTAGCTCGGTTCGCTCGGCTAGTTTTAGGCTGTCTTCTAGATTAAGACTTCGCTGTTGGGTAAGAGCATGTTGGACACATGTGAGGATTTGAGAGATAGGTCAGTAGGTCAGTAAGAGGTCGGATCGGGATAGCAGTCCCTACCTCGACTATGGCTTAGAGCTAGTATTTTCCGTGTGAGCCCTCAAAGTCCTTTAGCTCGACTTCCTATAATCGGTCCAGGGGGTTGATTCTTATCACTCTCTAATCTTGTTAAGAGTTTGGTTACTGCATGCAAGCTAATAGGTAGCAACCACAAGGTGAACCTCATCGTAACCCACCTAAGAATGTTCTTAAGAGACGATATGGCTAAGGTGGCTAAGCTAATTGCTCAGATTAGCCCCATCGAGCTGGAGGAGTTGTAGATCGAGCTACTAGACTAAAGATGGAGTTAGAAGAGATTGAGGAAGATATTGAGGATGATGGAGAGCAAAAAGAAGAGGTTGAATATAACAAAGCACAAGAGTGAGGATACCAAGCTTCTTGAGGACTAGACAATGTTAAGGTCTAAATCCCAATCTTCAGTGGAAGTAGAGATGTAGATAGATATTTATAGTTGGAAGAGAACGTATTTGACTGTTGTGGGTATACTAATACCGTTAAGGTACGACTTGTTGCTATGCGGCTAGAACAAGAGATGGAAGATAATGTGTGAGAACTTAAGAAGAGATGAAGAGATTATTGAGGGGAAGATTTGTACCCAAGACCTACTTATAGGATACATTTTCTATGTTACAAGAGCTTCACCAAGGAAGTTGATCTGTTGATGACTATGTAAGAGAATTTTAGATGTTGATGATCCAAATAGACGTAGAAGAGCTTAAAGTGTGTATTGTGTCTTGCTTCATCTACGGACTCAAATATGTTATTTGTAATATTAGAGGTACAAAGGTTTTATACATTGGAAGAGGCCATTAAAGTAGCGTAAAGGGTTGAAAAGTAGAGGAGAAATGCTCCAACCAAACTTGGGCCAAGTTTTTCCTCAACTCCTCTTCCGCGTCGACCTGCTCATGCTAAGTGGAGGAGACCCTCTTGAGCTAAGGAAAAACATGATCGACCTAATGATAGCCAAGCAAGCTAGAAGAGTTGAGTTGAGGATAGGTTAACCTTGATACGAGACAACTATACATATCAGATTCTAATGTAGCGGATATGAGTCTGAGTTGATCCCTTAAAAACCTTGAGTACTAATACTAGCCTTAGTCCTATTATCTAACTGAAAAATTATGATGAGTTGAGTGAATTAAAAATGCTAAAATTAACAAACTAATCAAATTATGAGACTTAACTAAGTAATTAAGAATCAATAAAATTAAGAACGACTGTAAGAAGGTAAATAACGTATTTAAGAATTGTATCGCTTAAAATGTATCCAATTCAATCTCTATTATTCTTGATTGGAGGGATTCGCAATTGAAGTTAATATTTTTCTTAAGCATATTAACTCTAACCTTAAATTATTTATTGGAATCTCCTAGCTTAGTAATATAATTTAGAATTGTATTAATGTGTAATGAATTCACACACAAGAATAACAACTTTTTGAAAGAATCATACATCTTATCTCTAAGTACACATGTAACTCTCTTCAATTATGTATAGATCTTACTACTCATGTGATTTCTCAATCATCATGCATAATATCATAAATTAATACCCTAGAAATACCAATTAACAATAAAAACACATAATTGAACTAAGAAAGATAGAAACTTTATTGAAAATTATCAATAAATCGAATAGTCATATGAAACCCTAGGTTCCACAATCCTAAATACAAGAATCTTAAGTTATCATGATGAAATTAGAAGAAAATTGCAGAAAAATCAAGAAATAAAACATAAAAGCCTCCTTATGTTGATAAGAAATCTCTTTAATCTAGAAGTTGGGTGATGCTTTCGCCTTTTCCTCCCTCTTCTCTTCAAGTCTCTTCTATGTTCGATGTGAAAAGTAATGTCCAAAACCCTTACAAGTCTTTATATAATACATTAGGAATTTTCCTTTTTCATCACCAAACACAGCCTAGGACATAGTTGTGTCCCTAAGTTGTGTAACTCACTAACTTTGGGGCACTAAAATCATCCTAGGTAGGACACAAAACTTTTTGACAAAAAATTACCACTTTTTTCTATTACACAAACACAACTTAGGGACATGGTTGTGTCCTTAGGTTATGTAACTTTTTGACTAAAAGCTTTTTTTTTTTTCCTTTGATAATAAACCTCTTGGTTAGACATGGTTATGTCTAACGGTTATATCCCGCTTCAAAACTTCATAACTCATTCATTTAAACTTTAAATTAAGTGTAACTTGATTCCTTTTCTTTGTTTTCAATTCAAGAATGCATTCAAACCTTGAAATCAATTTTTTTTTCTTTGAAATCAACAAAAAATAAGGGAAATGCTATAAAATCACCATGTATAGTGTATTTAAAATAAGAGTTATTAGACTCTGAGGACATATGAGAAAGAACGGACCTTTAGATGGAAGATGAGTGAAGTGAAGTGCTTCAAATGCTTGGGTTTTGGAAACATAGTTGCTGAGTGTCCAAATCGATGTGCCATGGTATTTCCAGGAGATGTAGTAGATAACACAAATGAGAGCGAACCAAAGGAGGAGAAGGATGTTGGAAGAGTTGAAGCTGAGGAGGAAGAGGAGACCTATGTCTATACTGACTAGAGAGAAGTGATGACACTAGTACTAAGACGAGTGCCAAGCTCCTTGCTTAGCTCCGTGGAAGGCTAAATGGAAAATTTATTTCACACCAAGTATACCATTAAAGGACAGTTGTGCACCATCATTGTGGATAGAGGGAGCTATACCAATTGTTGTTGCATAGTCCTTTGTGCAGAGGTTAAGACTACTGACCTTTAAGCACCCTCAACCTTACAAGCTATACTAGCTTTGTGACAAGAGTGCTCAACACATCACTAAAAAAGTATTCGTTCCTTTTAGTATTAGGAATGTGCATAGGGATGAAGTGGTGTACGATGTCGACCCGATGTCGGCCCTTATGGGAACTCCACATCTATTACTTGGATGACCTTAGTTGTTTGACTGATGTGTTACTCATGATGGATATAGGATAACCTATGCCTTTGTTAAGGATGGAAAGAAGATCGTGCTGCAACCTATGACACCAACCTAGGTGAATGAGATCCATAGCCAGCTCACCTGAGTTGGCAAGAAGAAAGATTTGGTGATGAGTCAAAGAGAGCTTTGAGCTATTAAGAAGGTTGATGAGCCTATGTTTTTATTGATCAAAAGATTGCTAGAGATGAGAAATCTAGAAGATGGCCTTGATGAGATCTAAAGATTGATTGATGAATTTTTTGAGCTATTCCCCAAAGAATTGCCTAAGGGATTACCACCAATCTAAGGCATAGGATATTGTATTGATCTACAGCCAGGCATAACCCTGCCATACCAACCTACCTATAGAATGAATCCTAAGTAGGCTATTGAGCTAAAAAGGTAAGTGGATGAGTTGATAGAGAGAGGTTATGTGATGGAGAGCATGAGTCCCTGTATTGTACTAGCTGTGCTTGTCCTAAAGAAAGATGGTTTGTGGTGCATGTGTATCGACATCGATGCTATCAACCTATTACAATCAAGTACAGATACTTAATGCTGAGGCTTGATGACATGTTGGATGAGTTTCATAGTAGTAAGATATTCTCAAAGGTTGATTTACAAAGTGGCTACCACCAAATTTACATGAGGCTTGGTGATGAATGAAAGATTTCTTTCAAGACAAGGCATAGTCTCTATGAGTGGTTAGTTATGCTATTTAGACTTACAAATGTACCAAACACATTTATGCGACTTATGAACTATGTGATGCATCTATTGATTACAAGATGTGTAGTCATGTACTTCGACGACATACTAGTCTTGAACAACCATGTTATTCAGGAGGCTATTAGAATGGAGCAGATTGAACTACTTAATGAGCTGAGAGGGGTGCTGGAAAAATATGCTGACTTGTTCCCAAAACAGTTGCTAGAAGGTTTGCTATCATTCAAAGGCATTAAACACTACATTGACTTAATACCCGACATTGCCTTATCAAACAAACCGGTTTATTGGATGAATCTCGAACAAGCTACTAAGCTCTAAAGGCAAGTCAATGAACTATTAGAAATGGGTATGTGAGGGAGAGCCTCAAACAGTATGCTATTTTGGTGTTCCTAGTGCCCAAAAAGGATGGTACCTATCGAATATGTGTTGATAGCCAAGTCGTAAACATAATCACGATTAGGTACCAGTATCTAATCCTTAGGTTGAATGACATGCTGGATGAACTAAGTAGAGCTAAGGTTTTTAACAAGATTGCTTTGAAGTTTAGTTACCATAAGATTCAGATGAGGCTAGGAGATGAGTGAAAAACTAAATTTAAACTTAGTATGAACTCTATAAGTGGATGGTAATGGCTTTTAGCTTATCAAATGAACCGAGCACTTTCATGCAATTGATGAATCATGTGTTGAGATATCTGATCAGGAAGTGTGTCATGGTGTACTTTGATGACATTCGAGTATATAGCACCGACATGCTAAGTCACAATGAGCATCTTTGTATCATATTAGATGTGGTCTGAGCCAAGAGATTATTCGACAATCTGACAAAGTGTTTTCTTTGCTAAGAGGAAGTGGTATTTTTAAGTAGAGGAGGCTTGCAAGTAGATGTTGAGAAGATCCAAGCAATTATTGAGTGGCCAACTCCGACCACTTGTGCTTAGGTGAGAAGTTTCCACGAACTAATATCTTTTTATAGAAGGTTTATTAGGAATTTCAGTACTATAGCCACACCCCTTACCAAGTTGACGAAGAAGAACATCGAATTTAAATGGGGAGAAAAAGAGGAAAGAAGTTTCATTGAAGTAAAAGCAAGATTCACTTTCGCACCAGTATTAGCTTTACCTAACTTTGAGAAGATATTTGAGCAGGAATATGATACGTTAAGCATTAATATAGGTGCTGTCTTAATGTAAGAAGACCGACCAATTGCCTACCATAGCGAAAAGCTCAAAAGACCTCAATCGAACTACTCCATATATGACAAAGAGCTCTTAGCCCTTATCCAAGCGCTCCAAGTATGGCAGCACTATCTATTGCTAAAAAAGTTTGTCATCTATACCGATCATGAGTCCTTGAGGTATCTTAGAGGTCAAGCCAAACTATCGGAGTGGTAAGCAAGGTAGATTAAATTCCTTAAAGGATTCAACTTTATGATTAAGTATAAACAAGGCAAGAGTAACGTAGTTGTAGATGCTCTTTCAAGAAAACATACACTCTTGACCGAATTGTAAACTAGGTTGTTTGAGTTTACAAGTATCAAAGTGCAATATTCTAAGGACCTACATTTTAGACCCATTCTTGGGTGTTGTGCTGATGGCAGAGCAATGGATGATTATCAAGTAGAAGATGGTTACTTTTTCTGAAGTGGAAAGTTGTGTATGTCGACCTGTTTAGTAAAGGAGTTGCTTATTAAGGAAGCCAACAATAGAGGACTCTCCAAACACTTTTGGGAGATAGGAACATATGAGTTGTTAAGTGGATGATTCTTTTGGCTAAAAATGAGACAAGACATGCATCAAATTGTTGAGGGCTATACTGTATGCAAGAGGGCCAAATGCCTAGTCAAGAAGGAGAAAGTAATGCCTTTACTAGTCCCAACTAGACCCTAGATTGAGTTGAGCATAGACTTTGTCCTTAAATTACCAAGGATAACTTGAGACAAAGATTTTGTAATGGTCGTTGTAGATAGATTCAGTAAAATGATACACTTTGTACCCTGCTCAAAGACTTATAATGCTTCAGCTATTACTTCTCTCTTCTAGTAGGAAATTGTTGAGTTACACGACGTGTCGAGAAGTGTAGTCTCCAATAGGGATCTAAAGTTCCCAAGTCATTTCTAGAGAACTCTGTGGCATCGGATGGGGACTAAACTACTATATAGCACTTCTTGTCACCCTTAAAATGATGTCCAAATAGAGATGGTCAATCATACTTTGGGATCACTGCTTCGAGCTGTAGTAGGTAAGAGCTCGGTTGATTGGGACGTGTGTTTGCCTATGGTAGAAATCGCTTACAATTGTACAGTACATGACACAACCAAGTAGACCCCCTTCAAAGTTGTCTACGACTCTAATCTCAAACTACCCCTTAATCACACCCTTATACCCATATTTAACTAAGAAGAACATGATGCAAGAGCTCGAACATAGTACCTACAATACATCTACAATAAAGTTACTTAACAAATTGACCAAGCTGCTAAGAAAATGTAAGAAAAGGCCAAGGGAAGGAAGTCAGTGCAGTTTCAACCTAGAGACCTAATATGGTTGTACTTAAACAAAGAGAGGTTCTCGAGCAAGAGGAAAAACAAATTGTCCACTCGCGTAGAAGGCCCCTTCAAAATCCTCCAAAAGATCAATGACAATGCCTATAGATTGGAACTACCCAAAGATTATGGGGTCTTAGACACTTTCAACATTGTTGACTTCAATCCTTATCATCTCGAAGGAACACTAAACGAGGACCAACTAGATTTGATCCCAAATCTAAATCAACCAGGATGGAATGAAAGGAATTAAGCTACTAGACCTCTAACCTATAGGTCAATAAGATGAAGGGCGATGTGAAAAAGGTTGAAGACTCCAGTAAGGCTGTTGAAGAGAAGTTGTCTATTATGTAGGCCGAGTTTGAGGCCAAGGGGTAAGAACTAGAAAGGTTATGGACCAAGTCTATAGGGAGGGAGGCTAAACTCTTAAGGGGGAAGGGTACATTTTTCTGGAGACCTTTGATAAGCCCTTGATCAAGAAGGCCTTCACCACTATCGGGTATGCTATAGTTGAGGAGGTTTCGAGGTAAGTTCATTAGAATATGCCTGGGGCTAATTTGTCTTTCCTTCATTGGTTGGACGAGTTTGAAGGTGCTATTGGTAGTAGGGAAGGGGCAAGTCTTTTGGTAACTCGTCAGGTAATTCCAGTAGCAGCTCTAATGTAGGCCTTAATGAGGAGAAGGGAGGTGATGGGGAGGGTTAGTAGCAGGTTAAGTAAGACCAGGACGACTCATATGAGTAGGCTAGGGGTGAATTTGTTTTTTTTTTTTTTTTCTTATTTTAGTTGGTGCATCGAGTGATTTGTGCTAAGTATTGTTTTTTTATTTCTTTTATTTTCCTTATAAGGGGAGTTAGTGATAAGAATTGGGCTAATGGATCTCTAACTTACAACCGAGCTAAAGGCCTCGAAGGACTAACGTGGTGAATTCACTTACTCCAACTGACTCCTGTCGAGGCTGAGCTAATCTTAGCTACCGAAAAATTCCTAATACCAAGCTAAATCACTTCATGTCTCTCGAAAGTTGCATGCTAATTGAACAAAAGCTCTGTTAACAGCCTTACCCCTTACACTGGTCTACTAGGCCATGAACAAGCCGACCCCTAGCTCAGTAACATTGGTGCCGAGAAGCCAACAGCTCCAATACATATCTACCGCCATTCCTCTTTAGATGAGCCCACCTTAGATCGGCACCTCTACTCAGCATCCCTACTTGGCACCTCAATTCGACATAAATCAAGTTGATTGTATGGAATTGTCTATTCTACCAAGAGGTCATCTACTTATAGTAAGTTACGTGTTTGAGCAACCATGTGACAGAATTCTTCCATACAGAATATTCACTTTGGTTGTATTTTCTAATATACACTTCATCATTCCTTGTATATTACCCCTTTTAGACACTACCTTCATTGGTTTTTTCCATTTTTAGGCAAGTTGCCCTAGTTTCTCCAGTATGAATAACCATTATACATGTAGTTGCATGAATCTTCTTTTCTTGAATATATTGGAGATTTCCCTTTATAAGCATTGCTCTCATTATTTTGTTGACTTTCTTCACTCTTATCTTAACCCTTAAGCAAGGTTAGGTAGCAAATACCCTCATTGGACCATCTTGTGCATCATATTGAGTTATACCATGAGTCCTTAGAAGTTCTACTAATGCGTTTTATCCTTTAGAACTATTTGTGGGTTTGCTTATCTTTCTTTTTTTGTTCTTTCGTGCTCATTCCATCACTCATTTTCAAGCTTTTAGCAGGCTTAGACTCACCCCCTACAACTAGCCTTGTTTATCCTTGGCTATGGTTCCATATTAGTCATGATGCCAGTCTCCCTTTTTCAAGTGTAACTATGATTGACTTTGAATGGAAATGCTTTACTGTGATGATTGAGTTATGCTTATGTTGTTTTCCTTTACCTTTGTTTTCTTTCCTCATCAATGTATTGCTACTTTGCATTTGGACTTTATTTTTGTCTAAGTCTTTCATATCGCCAATGGTGCTTTTGATGAGATCAATTCATCTTATCTTTTGGTGAAGTTTCCTAAACATCTTTTCCTCAAGCAAGTTACCTCTTTTTGCTTGCTGGTAATCCTTTAGGTCCTCTTCATAGGCCTTAATGTAGGCTCCTCATTCAAAGACGACGAGTGTGCTAGAGTGAACCTTTTTGTGATGTCATAAGGTCTTGTAAACAGAGTAATCTTGATCAGGTAAATCTCTTTTGACAATAAGCAATCTCCTTGACAAGGTTTATTTCGGGTAGTGTGTACGCTTAATAGATGTATCATCTCGAGTAGGGTACTTTCTAGAAGCCATTTAATATACGTACTATAACGACCCTAGGAGGGGCCTAGTAGTATTGCCTAAAATTTTCATATCACGTGTGCACCCATGATAAGAAAATCGCCTTGCAAGTCAAAGATTACAAGACTCTAAATAGTTATTTGCTAGAGTCTTCAATTTTAGTTCATTAACTCATTATATAATATAAATAATTATGGATATCCATTTCTCCATAATTCCTTAGAACCATAGAGAATCGGTATCCCCTACCAAAATAGTGAAACAAGATAGACAATTCTAGAAGATTCTAAACTTACTAAAGATACTAAACTTAATTGAGACATTAGTCATTTTTTGGAGCATTCCGAATTAACTACACAAGCCTTTTCATCATACTGATTCAATGGTAGCACTCTGCACTCGATTCCTATCCTAGTCCCAACTATCAATCAACCTGCAAGGAAAGAACTGTTAGGGTGTAAGCTTACGCTTAGTGAGATAATTACCCTCATCAATACTACATGTGTGAACCCCTAAAATTTTCAACCTAGCCTCAGTAATAGACTCAACTATGTTAGACCATTTAGGAGTCGACAAGGCTAATGAAAGTGAAAACTCTAAAAGAATTACTCAATCGCGTAAAGAATTTTTCTACCCTAAATGTTTCTAAATGCTAAAGATTTATTCAAAAGTGATAGAAACCCTAAAAATGATTATCTTAAAGACACATGTGCCCTAATCCGACATGATATACCCTAAAACCCTAATTGATAATATAATGCCCATCTTTTGTTCAATTCACTAGTAAAGGGTTAGAGATGACCCTTAAGCATACTTATATGCTTTGAATCCTTAAGTAATCCATTAGAAATTAAGATAATGAGTCATAGATTATATTCATTTCTTAAGTAAGTGATTAAGATAGTTTCACTTAGAGTTAGAGTAATAGTTGAAGATTAGGTTTATGTAGTGAACCTTAATACTTAAATTGGTACTTTTTTGCATTTGTTATTCAAAGTAGTTTATCAAATGAGATATATAGGCTATAAAGAACCAAAGTAAGATCTCATTAACAATTTTTGCAAATCAATTCATCTAATACCTCATTTCCTTCATTTTTCCTCTAATCTCCTTTAATTACCACATTATGTGCACAAAATTAAACTTACTTAAGGAATGTTGACTAAAGTAAGGCATGTTGACCAAAGTCAACAAATGTTGACTAAAGTCAACATTTTGAAAAGTCAAAAGTCTTAAGAGATAAGGAAAAATATCTCATTAACTTAATGATGATTTTCTTTTCTTTTCATTTTGATTTTTCTTTCCTCTTTTTGCAATTGTTGCCGTCCACTTTTCATCCTTCTAGACTTCTCCATTTGTTGTCTTCATAATTGGAAACAAAACAAAAAGAAACAAAAACAAAAGTCCCCATTTCATGCCGTGAGCTCTCCCTCTTCTTTCACTTTCATCCTTTTTCTTTTGTCCCCTTAAACTTCAACACAATTAAAGGTATGTTCTTAACTTGTTTTATGTTATTTTATGTTATTCATTAGTTAGTTAATTAGGTAGATTAGGTAAGTAGTTAAGTGTTTAGTGGAGTCTTGAAGAGAAGAAAACAAAGTCTCCATCTTTAAGTGTAGAAAGTGATGGATCATGAAGGAAATGGAAGGAATACATGTATATGTACTCTTAGATGTGTATACATAAAGAAATACCAAAGGAATACAAGTGTATGAACCTTTGTACATAAGTATGTATCATGTACATAACCTAATTTAAGACCATATCTAACTATATATACATATACTATACTAACTACATACATAGAAATGCAAAAGGATGAAAATTGAGAGGATTTTCTTAAGGGAAAATTTGGCATACGAAATTTTAGTATAAAAATACGTATTCAACCGTATAGGTATATGAGTAGAAATACATGTATAAATACGGTATAAGTATATGTAGATGTATAAGTATATGTATGTATAAGGTATATGTACAGAAGTATAAGTATAAGGTATATGTACATAAGTATAAGTATAAGACATAAGTATAAAGTAAGAAATAAATGTACATAAGACATGTACATAAGACATGTACATGTGACATAAGCATGATGTAATGCTTATGTAATCAAAAGATGAGGTAGATGATGACATAGGCATATGAGGACATAAAGAGAAGATGACATAAGCATATGAAGGCATAAAGAAAAGATGATGTAAGCAATGACATAAGCATAAGTTTAGAAAATGAGAAAAATAAGAAAAAGTAGGTAATTAGATACTAAAAGTAGTAAATCATAATACACCTTGTAAACTAGATTATACCTAAATCAATACATGAATTAGTAATGACAAAGTAAATCCCTTAATTATAAGAATTTAGGGAATAAAGGTTATAAATATAAGTAATAGCAATACTTAAGTATTATAGCTAAAAATTTCTATAAAATTAGTTCATAATATAAAATAGGGGTCTTAATGTCCAAAACAAACATTACCGTATGAATATACGTTCGAAAACGATGAAAAACGACTATAAACTCATAAATATCAGAAATGAAATGAAAAAGTTACATGCGATTAATAATAAAGTCTAACCGGGTAAAAGTTGATAATAGTCTAAGTAGATTAGGTAATTAAATGTTTAGAAGTATTAGTTAAATTAGTTACTTACTAGTCTTATCAAATCATAATGATCAGGTGACTCTGAGGAGCGTGAGGACCTCCCAATCGACTACTACGATTAGGGCAAATCACTATGGCCGAGTGAGTATTTACCCAATGATTCCATGCTTGTTTTGTGATTGTAGATAGTGGACTTAAATATTATTGTTAATTGATGATTGTATGGGGTTTTGGGAAACGCTTGTGTATGCCGGTATGTCTTGAGTTGTGAACTTATCTTAACGATTGATAATGCTATGTTTGTTGCATGGTAGTATAGAAAATGATTGTGTGCACAATTGGATGGTCATAGCATAATTTGAACCTAATTATACTCAGCCTATAAAAAGAAATTGAGACATGCATTAACATGCATAGCATGGATACTATTCCGGCCATCACATCACACGGAGGTAAAGAGAGGCCATTCGGGGGTTGATATTATTCATTTATTTGGTTATGTACGGTGCACTCGTACAAAATGACCTTACCCTGGCCCGCGGGAACACTAGGCGTTGGAGGCGCCAACCGCTTGGCTAAGGATCGAGTCTAGAGGCCTCCGTTTAGGGGTGAGTGTGGACTGCGGGGGCCCACTCACAATTATACTAGAACTTGGGTTTTCTGAAAATAAAAGAATTATTTGATATAAGTACGGAACGTGGGGTTCCGTAGTAAAGTAAGTTCTAGTATAATACCCGGATCTGATTGGTGTCGTGTATACTCTAACCCTGACTTCGGAGGGCGTTAAATCTGAGTTACGTATATGAACTAGTTAATTATACGTATTGTTTGGCATTCTGGTTGATCATTCATTCATATGCTTGAATATAATGTATTTATAACTTGCTTGTGGTGTGGCTGAGGGTTTTGCTCACTAAGCTTAGGCTTACACCCCTTTAGACTTTTGTTGCAGGATAGCCTGTTCGTAGAGACAGGACGAGGGATGCCGCAGGTTAGCTTGGGAATTTGGGCAAGAGCGAGCTGTTATGTGTACTGAGAGAACAGTTTATGTAGACATCTACTCATGTAGTTTTGTTTATCTTATTACTATAGACTTAGACATTACTTAAACGCTGCGTTTTGTAAACTTTATAACTTAAATTTTATATAAATATGTTTGTGTAATGATATCATGTGAGTCTGGATGTTCTTTGGAAACTAGTGGTTGTAAAGCCTTGTATATTGTGTGAAGAGTTCTTGATTGGAAGGGTAACCAATCAGGGGTTTTTTGTACAGTATACGGCGTCTGCCACGACTAGGCCGTCCTCAGTTCGTGACAACATGACAAAAATTTATTACATGCACAATCATATGAATGCATAAACAATCAATATGCCAAACAACGCATGCAGTAGCTTAAGAACTACACACGACTCAGAATTACGCCCCCTATAGTCGGGGTTTGGAGATAATTAACCGACCCAAACCAAAATTCAGGTTCTGGACCTTGGGTTTTATTTCATTTGCACTATTGTCCTCAAGCCAAAACCAAACTATATATATATATATATATATATACATGTGTGTGTATGTGTATACTTTCCTTACCGAATAACAAATCATATTTTTAAAAATCCCAAGTCTAGTGGTGTGGTGGCCTCCACAATCCACAAACACACGCCTTAAGCAGAAGACATAAGACTCGGCCCCTCGCCGACAGTTGGCGTCTCCCAGTGCCTAGTAAGCCCATCAGCTTAGGACAAAGACTCAATATATATGATGACATAGCTAGTGTCCAATCCTGCAGGAAACTCATATTCTTGTGAGTCCCTTCCCATCTTCTGCGTGAAGCGGCAGTCGGTGTTATCCGTATGCAATATGGGGAATGCATGATTCATTTTGATTTCTTAGTTATATAAGTGATTAACTCGATTTTTAAGGTGATCAGACAATTTCATTCCATACAATTCACATGTATATATAATGCAAAAAAATTCCCATTATTAAATAGTATAAACAAGTCATCGCATTCATCCACAAATTCATACACATGCATTTCCCATTTCCCACAAGCATCCAAATTTATATATATAAGTTTAGGTGCATCTATTTTACAATCAAAATCAAGTAAAGAGTCATCGGGAATTTACTCACTCAGCCATGCGGATTAATCAAAATAATCCAGGATAGGTCGTCTCCCCAAAGCCGGGTCCCCTAGACATTGCAAATACGATACTATAAGGATTTGAATTAAAACCTAGAAAACTAAGCTAAAACCCTTTAAGTTATACTTTGGACTTGGTTTCATAATTTTTCCTGGTTTTACTTAAAAGCTCAATCGCGTATAAATTTCTCGTTTTAAATCCGATTTTTATGATCTTATAGTCAATCTTCATCGTTTTCGAGTGTACTTTAACGTGGTGAGGTTATATTTTCAAAATGAGGCATGAAAATCTATCCATGGGTCAGAACAGTAGCGATCCTCATGTTTTGAAGTGCTTTTGGGCCTTGTTTGGTAAATAGGCTTTTTGGTAACTTGAGAAATCCTTTGGGCTTGGTCTTAAGATTTTATCCTAAGCTCAAAATACTCCTTGAGATCAGATTTACAACTTTGATTTATATTTCTAAGGCTAACAACCACTTCATGGGCTCTTTAGTGAGCTTAAGTTGTCAAATAGGCTTGTTCTTGGTTCAAACTAAAGTTAGTGACTTTGTTGGGCCTATGGAGTCTTAGGTGGATTTCTTATGAGCTTCAAAACAACCTCTCTTAATGTTTTAAAGTACTGGTCAGAATTTTATTGAAGGTCCAACTTAGAGTTCTAGGCTTGTTTTAAGAGTTTTAGGCTCGGTTTTGAGTTTTAGGCTTTGTATACTTACCATACTTGCTTTGGTTGATATTTTTACTTAGTTCACTTGGTTTTTTCATATTTTTAAGTGGCTTTTAGTTAGGTTTCAGATCTGGTCATGATGAATCCAATGGGTTCTCACTTGGTTTTTTAACTTGTTTCATCATTTCCTTAAGTTTAGGTATTAGATTTTGCACTTAAACTACTTATATCCAAATCTTAACTTAACCTTTCTTCCATAAGATGATTCTTTAACTCATGCTCCACACAAAGAAATAGAAGATCTTAGACTTAATACAACCTCCATATCATAGCTCATGACATACAAAGTTGGTTTCTTCATAAAACTTCATATGATGGATTTTTCCTTAACTTAAGTTTAGATTTGAGCATGTTTAATTTAACGGAAATAAAATGAACATTCAAATGACCTATGAACCCTCACGTCCAACATGTTCATCTTCCATTCAAGTTCTTGTTTCAAGATTTTCTCAACTTAAAATTTTCTATTCAAAGTGTTACATAAGTATCTTTACAACACACCAACTTTACATGCTCATGTTTCAACTTCATGTAAGGGTTTCAAGAGTTTGTTTCTTAAAGCGGTTTTTGGTGTTATAACAAATTAAACCTTACTTATATCTTCAAGAAATCAAAGTCTCCTAACATAAACACTAACCCACAAATCACAAGAAACACTTACTCGTCCTTAAAGCAAAGTATGATGGTGGTGCACTAAGGTTCCACTTAAGCTCTTAACTTTGCTTCCTCCTTTTTGCAACCTTTTGGAAACCCGAGTTGTTTGATCCTTTGGAATGGGGTTTATGGAAGGTTATAATGGTTCTAAAAGAGCGTAAATGTTAGAAGAAAATGACACAAGAAAAAAAATGGGAGTGTCGTGAGTGGGACTTAGAAGTGGCGGCTAAATGGAAGATTTTTGTAGGGTTGAATTTCTTCTTTTGATTTGTGTTTAAAGTGAGTGAAAAGAAAGTGAAAATGAGAGTGAAAGAGGGAGAAAGTGGCAGATTTTGAATGAGGAAAGAAGTGTGTGCAAGAAGCTTTAATTGACGGTCTTGTAGCTTACACAAAAGTCAACAATTGCAACTATTGAAGATGTAAGCATTAAGGGGTGAATAGTGATGTGTAAGAGAAAGTGATTGATGGTTGAAAGACAAGAGCATGGCCTCCTTTTCTTCCTTGTTTAAATCTACCATTTAAAGTCCTTTTGGGTCATGGAATGGTCTTGTCTCATTTAATGAAGTTAAGCATGTGAAATCTTGTGAAAAATTGTCCATATGTAGTATAAGTGAAGGGGTGATAAGGAAAATGTCTTATCACTAGATTTTGATAAGTTATCAATTGATAAATGATTCAAACTCTCAATTGATAAGTCATCTAAGGTGATTGGTTAGTCTACTTATTGATGTGTAAGGCTTAGACATGAAGATAAGGGTATAGTCTTATACGAAATTGTTTTAGGATTTTCATCTTGCATTGTTGTGTACTTTATGATTTGATTCCTATAAAATTGTGAAATTTTCTAAAGTTGAATGAAATTATTCAAATTAAATTATCGATTAGTCACTTAAGGTCAAAATTCCCTAATTGTTTTAGGGTTTAGGGTCTTATGTGAGTTTAAAGCTCGTAGTTCTTTAAGCTTAGGTTTTCTCGATAATTGGTTTTTGAATTGGAAAATTTTGATTTGTTTCTAAATGTAAACTTAAGTTCTTAGTTTCGTTGATCCTTAGGAACGTTCGGATAGTACTTTTAATTGAATCATGGGCCCACTAAAAGTAGGGTTTATATTATCAATTGATAAGTTATTTAAGATGATTGATTGATTTACCTATTCATGTGCACAAATCTTATGCATGAAGATAAGGAGATTGTCTTATATGAAATTCCTTTAGGGTTTAGTTCTCAAATTAATTCGTAGGTTGTGATTTGCTTCTTAAGAAATTTTAGAGTTTTCTAGAGTTAAATAAAATTTATTGAAATTATATTTTTAATTATTTATTTAGGGCTATAAGTCCCTGATTATCCTAAGGTTTTGGGTTCGAGGGAGTTTATGTATGTTTTAGAGTTCGAGTGAGATTATGTATGTTTTAGGGTTTTTCACCGACTCGGGAATAATTGGCTTATACTTAGGAGCTTAAGGTTTAATTGGCTTAATTATTTAGGAATATTACTTTATTATGCAACATATATATATATATATATATATATGATAGATTAACAAAAGAGAAGGAAATTGCTTATTAATATATTTATATGTATATACATATTGTGGGGCTACTTATGTATACAAGTGAAATAATTTTTGTAAATTTATTAATTTATTCCTTTAATTAGTTTAGTTTTGTTGTTTATTATTACTTGAAATAATCCTCGATTCGTTCATTATCAGTTTTATATGATTTCATAAAATTATCGATAATTTTATTGATTTATGACTTTTCAAGCATTAAGATAATTTTATTGATTTAAAATTTTTTTATGATTTAATATTTATGGTTCCTATTAAGTTTAGGTTTACATAATTTTTTTTTTGTACATGTATGTAGGGATTGAGGTTTTCTTACATGATAAGGGTTTCCAAATTATATCATTAGGTTTTTCAAGTTCGTTTTAAGTTCCAAATTCAAAATTTTAGTCGGTTTTCATTTTATGTAGTTTTATCGACTTAGAGAAATGTCTATGACACTCAAGTTTGACACTATGTTTAGAAGGTTAAATTTACAGAGTCTACACGTACAATGCATCACTTGGTCTTCCGATGCACTTGAGCAGTTGGATGATTGCTACGTGTATTGTTAAGGGTACCTTAGGTCCCTTATATAAAGGGTGCATGTGTTTTTTCTTTGCTACACCAAACATCCAAACACCTTTGTAAGGTACAATTGAGAGCTAGCTCACTTTTTCCCTTTGCCATGAGTGTATTGCGGGCGATCAGACTAAGAGATAGGGTATTTGACTTTAGGAAGAGGTATCCTTGGCCCCTCACTTTGAGTTGTGATAGAGTGGTGTAGAGGGCTTCCTAACAATGGAGGGTGGCCCCCAAGCTATGACCAAGAGGTGTATGTTGGCCTTTAGGTCTTCACCTCTTTCTACCTTAATAATAGCTAGTGAAGGGGGAGGTTCAAGTGCCATCCACTACTTGTTTGTGGCAGCCTCACCACGAAGGTGCTTGTCTACAGGAGGTTCTGAGCATTTCCTTCATACGTAGTCCTACATGAATTTAAGTAGGTAGGGGTGATTGTAGTGATTATTGCAGCAAAGGGGGTCTTTTCTCTACCCTGACCTGCTGATGAGGCACTTGTGGGGAATCTTCTACTTCGTAAGTCCTTTAGTTCATTCCATGGGTACCTTAGGTGGGGTAAGCAAATCATACCTTATCTCCCCATCTAAGCTACTCTGATGGGAGGTCTGTTGATCTCGATGGAGGATTGACCTTACTTTGATGCCAGTAAGACCCTTGGAGCTTGGAGCTTCGAGAAGAGTGGCTAGATCAACTGTCTCCATTGTTGCTTCTGTAGAAGAGAATCTCCGTAAGGTTGAGTAGGGACCTTCACTTGGAGGTCAACTGTCACTAGGATCCTTATAGTTGGGAGCTCGGCTTAGTTGAAACTTAAGGATATAGTAACAGCTATCGTTATGAAGCTTGTAGGTTAAGTCAAAGTTAAGAGCAATTCCTTTAAGAGAAGAGTCTAGAGTAGGAAGCTAAGTTAAACTTGAGAGTGATCATTTAAGCCTAGTATCAAGTAGTAACATAGGGCGTAGCTTTACACCTTTATAATTTTCTTTTCTTAAATTTAATTGGGGTTGGTATGCTGACCTATAAGACCTTGTACTTCATTTCATCAATGAAATAATACTTTCTTTCTTCGCTTGTCATTGCTTGCCTATCATTTTATCTTCCTCTAGCTATCCTTTTGTGTTGTTCGATTGCAATAACTTCACATAAACTTGCTTTGTTTGCTTACCTTGGAATCATGTTAAGTTTAGGGGACAAAAAGGGTCTGGTATTGTTAGTGCAATAACTAACTTAGGTAAATACTTGGGGATGAGGATCGACACAAGGTGTAGAGCTCAGTGCGAATCGATGCTCATGGCATTAGTGTAAAGACAAACTTAGGCAATACTTAGGGAAGAAAATCAACCTAATGATCAAGCTTAGTGTAGATTGATGGCCTTATAGGCACCTATAATGTTAGTATAGAGACTAACTCAGGGCAAAGTGCTTGGGGATGAAAATCTACCTAAGGCTTGGGCTTGGTACAAATCGGTGCCCCTATAGGTACCCACAATGTTAGTGTAAATACTAACTTGGGGTGTGTATTTGGGGATGAAAATCGACTAAAAGTAGCAGCTCAATGCAAGTAAACGTTACGTACATGCGTAAGGAGGCAAGGGGAAAAAGAGACAAGTATAGAGAACCCACCAATTCATTAAGTTCAATTGCAATCACATGTGCTTTCAATCTCATCACTATACCTAGTAGAAGTAATGTCTTAGATTGTGGGCATTCCATGCCCTAGGGATAGGCCATTTATCTAGGGTCTCTAACTTATAAGTGCCTTTTCCTACTTCTTCCACTACTTGCACTAGGTCCTCCTAATTCGGGGTAAGCTTACCTAGCCCCTCTTTTGAGCCATTAGCCTTTAACTTTCTACACATTAGGTCTCATGGGTGAAAGACCTTGTGTCTGACATTTTGGTTGTAATACCGAGTGGTACATTGTTGATAGGCCATTGTATGGGGTCATGCTGGATTGTACACTTCATCTATGATGTTTGAGGCTTACTTGGAGGGCTATGTAATTGGTATTTACATCAAAGTGCTAGGTCTTATTAGTAGGTAACTCCAACTTGATTAGGAGAATAGCTTCTTCTCTGAACGTAAGGTGAAATGGGGTTTCTCTGGTTGGGGTCTCATACATTGTATGGTATCCCTAAAGGATGTTCAAGAGCTCATTGAGCCACCCACCTTCTACTCACTTTACCCCTTTCTTCGGGCTATTAAGGATTATCTTGTTGATAGCTTCAATCCAGCCATTGGTCTGAGGGTGAGTGATTGAGTTGTAGTGTAGCTTAATGCTATGCTTATCACAAAATCCTCTGAATCGGCTGCGGTCAAATTGCCTCCCATTGTCAGTGATCATCCTGTATAGTACCCTAAAATGGGATAATATGTGGGTGAGTACCAATCCTTTTGCGACTCTGGCTGTAATGGCGACTATGGTTGATGCCTCCACCCATTTGGTGAAGTAATCTGCCACCACTAGGATGAATTGTTGGCTTTGCAATGCCCTTAGGAAGGGGCTGAGGACATTTAATCCCCACCGTACGAGAGGCAAGGGGCTTATCAATGGGTGCAATTCTGAATTAGGGACATGAGTGATCAGTGCATGTTTCTGGCACTAGTGGCACTTCTAAACCAAAGACTTAGTATCTTCCTTCACCATTGGCTAGTAGTAGCTGAACTTGAATGCTCGAAGGTATAGTGCCTAGGACTAATTGTAGTTGCCACAAATACCTACATGGAGCTCCTCGAGGACTCAGGTGCCCTCTTCCTTCTTAAGGCGCCGAAGGAGCAGAGTACTTTGTCTTTGTCAGTAGAGTATGTCGTTAATCAATGTATAGTTGGCTATAATGTAAGCTAATCTCTTTGCTTCTAATTAGTCCTTAGGTAATGCCCCCGTCTTGAGAAACTGTATGAGTAGGTCCATTTAAGAGGGCTCGGGACCTGTTTCCCTTACAAACTTCCTGCTACCGTACCTCCATGCTTCACTTGGGGAGGTATTGTATGAAAAGTGGCTTGTCGTTGTCATGCAATGCAAGGATGACGGATGAGGCTATCTTAGATAGTTTGTTTGCCTCTACGTTTTCTATTCAGGGTATCTTATTGACTTCCTACAACATAAATTTTGCAAGCAAACTTTGTACCATGTATAGATACTTGACCATTGTTTCTCCTTTGGTCTCATACTTTCCCTTAATTTGTTGTACCATCAACATAGAGTCCAAGTATGTATTGAGCTTCTCTGTTTTGATGTCTTTGGCAATCCTTAAGCCAACGATGAGTACCTCATACTTAGCTTCATTGTTGCCTTTTGGAAAACCAAACTTTTTAGGGCATAGAGAATGTTTGTTCTACACAAACCTTATAGTGTAATACTAACATACCCTCCCCTTTGTAGAGGAGCTATCAACATGGAGGGTCCATACGGGTATGGTAAGCTCAAGTTAGGGCTCATTCACTTCGATGTTTTCAATTATGAAGTTGACAAGGACTTGTACCTTGATTACTTGTCTCAAGAGGAACTAGACTCCAAGGAGCTTGATGGAAACTTTCATCATTCTACTTGAGTTGTCGAGCCTTTGCAAGATAACTTTAAGTGGTACATACATCAATATGACTATTAGGTGTGATTAAGAGTATAACCGGAGTTTTTGAGTTGTGATGACCAGTGCAAGGGTGAACTTTTCCACCTTCGTGTACCTAAGCTCTAACCCTTGCATGATGTAACTAACGTAGTAGACTAGTTAGTTCTTTCGGTCGTCTACTCGAATGAGGATTGAGGATAATGCTCAATCGCTAACTGCGAGGTATCGGTATAACTCTTCTCCGGGGACTAGCTTAGATAGTATGGGTGAGGTCACCAAAAAGTCCTTTAGTTCATCGAATGCTTATTGACATTCGGTTATCTGTTTGAATTTAGCTAGGTTTTTCAATAAGTTGAAGAATTCTGTACACTTGTCTATTCTTCTAGATACAAACTAATTTAAGGCATCGATCTTACTTGTTAGTTGCTACACCTCCTTAATTTTGGTTAAGGCTTTCATGTCCCATACTACTTTAATCTTGTTTGGGTTAGCTTCTATCCCTGACTCTATGACCATGAAACTAAGGAATTTCCTTAATGTGACCTTGAAGATGCATTTTTCAAGGATTAAGTTTCGTTTGGAACTAGTATAGGGTTTGGAATGTCTCCCAAAGGTCATTGATGTGACCTATTCTAGTTTTGCATTTGGTGATCATATTGTCGACATTGACCTTAATGTTTCTACTGATTTGTGGCTTGAAGATGTAGGTGACTAGCCTTTGGTATCCGGCTCTAACATTTTTTAAATTGAAGGGCATTACCTTGTAGCAGTAGATCTTGAAGTTTGTAATGAAGGATGTATGGACTTCACCCTCAGGAGCCATCCGAATCAGGTTGTATCCTAAGTAGGTATCTATGAAACTGAGAAGTGCATAGTGGGATGTTAAGTCGACAAGTTGATCTATGCAAGGCAAGGGGAAACAGTCTTTGGGGCTCACCTTGTTAAGATTGGTGTAGTTGACACACATTCACCATTTTCCATTTGCTTTCTTTACGAGCACTATGTTGGCTAGCTAAGTGGGTTACTTTTTTTGCCTAAAGAAGCCCACTTAGAGTAGCTTTTGCACCTCCTCCTAGATTGCTACCTAGCGTTTTAGGGTAAAGCTCCATTTCTTTTGTTTAATAGGTAAGACAACAGGATTGACATTTAGGTGATGAGTGGCCTCCGGTATGTTGATGTTGCCTGGCATCTCTTCTAGGGTAAACATAAGGATGTTTGTGTTTTGCTTGAGGAAGTATGTGATTTTGGTCTTCTCGTTGTATGACAATTTTTCCTTTATTTTGGTTGTCATTCCTAGGGCATCAAATAGCTTGACCTCTTCAATCTTTTCTACAACCTCTCCTTGTACTGCTAAAGTTAGGGGGATGGTTGATTCAATATTCATGATGTTAGTTTTGGATTGGGCTTTGAGATAAAGTGACCTAGACAAGGTCTAGTCGCCTCTTGCCTCACCTACATTAGTGGGTGTCATGAACTTTACTTTGAAGCATTTTTAGATGATAAGCATGTCAAATTTTATAATGCTTGGCCGACCGAGGATGGCACTATAAGGTGACCAAAGGTTGAGAAGGATGAAATCTATCAATTGTATGGCAATGTGCTCGTCATTGCCCTATCAAATGAGTAGGATGATGATTCCCTTTGCTGGCATCCTGTGAGGTCATGTTTATATGGTTATAGGTGTTCTTCAAGTTGCTCCTTCATTTGGTCGTAAGCATTGTAAAAAAGTATGTTTACTGAACTATCGTAGTTGACGAACGTTTTAGGGACATCAAAGTATCTGGCTTTTATGATGAGAGCATCGCTATAGGGTAGATCAACTCCCTGCTCATCTACTTTAGTGAAAGTGATTGTTGTTTTGGTTTTCGGCTTCTTATTTCTTGAGAGATATACCTCATGTTAGGTCGCTATGGTTATGGCATTTGAGCGGAGGCTAGGTCCTCTAAGTATGGTGTTAATTTGGCCTCACCATACCCAACAATTCCATTCGTCTACTGGGGCATTGGTCTGTTCATTATGGTGTTGCTGTTTTACTCGGCAATTAGGTTGGCCGTTGGATTTGATTCTTCTCATTTGTGACAAGGTGGTTGATGCAGCCTTTATGGACAAGGCCTTCAATTGCATTCTTAAGATAGCAGCACTCATCAATGTTATGCCTGTGTATCTTATGGTAGTCACAATACTTCCCTAAACACATTGCTTCTGGGGTCTTGCAAACATTGGGTGGTCGTAAGAGTTGTTCTTGGACCTCGTACATTATTTTGCTAAGCGATTTGCTAAGGGTGTGTATGAGGTGTAGTATTGGAATTTCTATCTTTGCTTGTCTTGTTTGTCATATGCTAAGGGTTGTAATTTGGGTTCACAAGGCCCCAAGTGATCCTTTACTGACAACCAGTGTTGTTATTGTAATACTCTAAAGTTTCAAGCCCATACGATAACCGTAGGATCCGAACCTCTAAATTTAAGGCATCAGGCTATGTTATCCATTTTAGTTCAAACTTTACAGTAAAGTTAACAAAGTTAAACAAAGTATCTCAGTAAAGTCAATTTCTTGAAATAAGCTATATATAAGGATTAATTTTTAAAAAGGTCAATTTATCAATAAAGCCAATAATTATTGAAAACGTGAAACTCGAGCTTTAAGATATAATGAGATATTAGAAATAAGTTAATTAACTTACAAAAATAATAAATGAAGTTAAATTATATGTAATATATATGTGTTAACATAGAATATACATTATACGTATTAAATACATATATGTAAATATAATAAATTTTAAAATAAGGTAAATTAGTATAAAATAATGAAAAATTAATAAAAAAGTGAATGGATGAGTCATCAAATAATGTGGCAGCCCAAGCTTAATTAGAAATGATAAGTCAAGCCAAAAGCCAAAATATAAGAAATTGACACCTAGCATGTTGAATTAACAAAAAATTGACACATAAGCTAGAAAATTGATACATGGTGAGATGACTCATCAATCCAACCAATTCCAAAATTATAAGTAGACCTTCAACATCAAATATTAGACCTTTTAGTGAACCAAATTCAAATAGGAAAAATTTAGAAAAAATCAGGAAAAAAGAAAAAGAAAATCAGAACAAAAACAGAGCAATGTTCAAGTCTAGGACAGTTCTAGTCTAGGCTAGTTCAATAGGTTGTTGATGTCTTGTTGTGGAGACCTTTTAAGGTTAAATAGAGAGTGGCACAGCAAGCTTTTCTGACAAGGTTGGTAGCCAAGGCAGCTAGTTCAAGTGAACTAATTTTCCAGCCAAAACTTTGTAAATTTTTTAAAAATATCAAAAGTTTTATTTATTTATGAAATTTGATTTTCTAAGGTTATTTTATGTGTAGATTAATTTAGTAATTTTATTTTAGTTAAATAATCATTGGAAATATAGGATCTTTAAGAAAATGCTTGGTTTGGATGAAAATTAAATTAAACTTTAGAAATATTAAATGATGTCTTTTCAAGCTAAATTTTTGTACATAATATACTTAATATATTTATTTAATTGTAGTAATAAGAATTTTTTAAAATAAGAAAATCTATTATTTATTGTAGTTATATTGGACAAAACTGGCAATTTGGTTGTTTTGTTAAATTAATTAGTTTTTGACAATATCAAAGTATGAGCCCTAAGTATTTTGATTTTTGGAAGTTTGTAATAATGTTTGGAACACTTGATTTTTATCTTGCGATTTAATTCACTTATTTGCTTAATTTTCACTAATTTTGAGCTAAAACACTACTTTTAAAAATGTAAGCGATAAGCTAGTTTAATACAAATAATGGTCGATATCTAAAGCGTATATTTTTGTGAGTTAAGGGTATTTTTTGTATAATTAATTAGGCTCATATACTATTTATTCTGAATTTTCCTTTTATAAACCTATATATTAGCCTAATATATGATATAGTAATTAGTACTAATGAGATACTTGTTGAATTTGTAAAAGATTGATATTTTAGGTACATAATAGATGCTGTTAGGTTTGGGAAATATGGAATTTTAGGATTTTTAATTTAGATTTAGAGTTTATTTGAGTTAATTGCCAAGTTATGATAATATACAATCGAATCATTAATACAAAAGGGTATTTTTTGACTTCTGACCATATTAATAGTTTTCATTTTTAAGATATCTTAATAATACTCAAAATAACAATCGTGATGATATAAAGTCTATTAAAATCAAATAAAAAATTAATAAGACACGATTGGAATAAGTTTGGAAACATGATAGTAAAAGCTTATAAGAGTTTGGTATCGATACGTAGTTGAATTGGGCTCTATAAGTATTTTCTTAGGTGTGATAGGTGAGGAAGGATCATATCGTGAAGCTTAGGATTTTACACTACTGTCAAGCCTGGGTAAGTAAATATTTATGTTTTCGTGCAAGTAGACCTATGTCTACTTGACTTGGAGTTAGTTGAGTCGTAAACTATAATGATGTGCTGGATGGATTGGATACATGATTTTATTGAATGTGTGTTGATTGAGTGAGATGTTTCCTCATGTATGATTGATTCATCGATGCATATTTCTGTTTAGAAAATTTAGAAACTAAACTATCCTTCAGGGTGTTCGCCTAAGTGAACCCTATATGAAGGAATGTAATATAAAGTTGATAAACAAAGCTAAAGTTGAGATAGTTGAATTATTTATGATGTGGAACTTAAGATTCGTACTTGATACTAGGTTATTATACTATTCACTGCATTCATGGAATGGCATGACACGGTATGATAGGACCTATATGTTGAGTTTCTAAAAGCTTGAACACTACTAAGTTGGCTTTTGAGCATATAGAACTGTATTGCTCAACTTATTTTGGCCATGATGTGTGGTTTTAGCTAGACCAACTATGAGTTGGATTTTCAAACCATAATGGGTGGTTTTTGTTGGGGGTCTTACTCCCAAGCAGCTCTTTGTTGCCTTAGGTTCCTAGATGTTGTATCCAGATACTCAGGTATGTCGACTAACCAAATGAGGATTTGGAAAAGTATAGGATATTAGTACTGATGCATGTCACAAGCAAGAGCATGGCACGAATTTCCTGCATAAATAGTTTGTATTGATAACTCGAGTTATGAAATTGAATGTCCCATAGTACTGATCCTTGTGAATGTGTATTATGCTTGTTATGTGCTTTATTTTATCCACTCTCACTTAGCTCATAGAGAGTTGAGGGGATAGTTGTGTATTCTTAAGTTATGAAGAGAATTGACTGAGCATCAACATTAGTAGAGGGAAAAGTCTTTTGAGAACGTGTAGGATGGAGTCAACCACTTTTGAAGAAGCCTTGCTATATTTTAACCTTAGTTCCATGAAGGGTCTATACATATGAAATAAAATAAAATAGTATTGTGTTTTAGGTTTGGTTAAGTTTGATGGATGTACTTTTTTGTATAAATAGGTATAAAGCTAAAGTTCGTTGTAGTACTCTTTTGTTATAAATAAAACTTTTGTTGAATATAAATAGGTATTTTTGTATGATGGTACATCTTGTGCTATGCCAAGATGTGACAGTTATCCACTTCAAAACAAGCTCTGATGGCATCTTCTTAAACTATGTATTTCTCGGCCACTTACATGAACTCATCTAAGGAGTCAAGTTTGTCCAATGAGATTGCATTGAATAGCCTTCTGTTTGGGTCTATGCCCATAAGAAGTGCTTGTAGGGCCATTTCGGTGTTGAGTTTAGATACTCATAGCTTTATTTAGTTTAAATGTTTGAAGTATACTCGTAGGGTTTTGTTGGGACACTGTTTGACATTATAAAGTATTAAAGAGTCTCTTCTTAGGACTCAGAAGCTTAGGAAATGTTACTGGAATTTGCCTCCTAAGTCATCGAATAAGGTGATAGAGGCATCGAGGAGGATGTTAAGCCAGAGTAAAGTAGCTTTTGCTAGCATGTTGGGGAAAGCCTTACACATAATGGCATTTGAGAAGTTGTGGTAGGCCATCATCATTTAGAAGTAGACAAGGTGATCATCTAGGCTAGTGGTGCCATCATAAGTGTTTAAGTGTGGTAACCTTGCGCCTGTAGGCAACATTTCTTTGAGAATGGAGGGGATGAATGGGCTTTTTGTTAGCATGGAGTGCGACGCTCTTGTGGATGATTCAACTTTCTTCTAATCGCCTACACTGGACGCCTAATGGATATGTTGTAAACCCTACTTTTAGCGGGCCTATGATTCAACTAAGAGTACTTCCTAAACATTTTCAAGGATTAACTAAATTAAGAATTCAAGTTTACATTTTAAAACGAACTTAATTTTCCCAATTCAAAAGTTGATTATCGAGAAAACCTGAACATGAAGAATTGCAGACTCTAAAGTCACTTAAGACCCTAAACCCTAAAACAATTAAGGACTTCTAACCCTAAACGATTGATTGATAATTTAATTTGAATAATTTCATTCAACTCTAGAAAATTTCATAATTTTATAAGAATTGAATCATAATCTACAAAACAATTTAAGTAAATTCTAAAACAATTTCCTATAAGATAATTCCCTTATCTTTATGCCTAAGCCTTACATGTGAATAAGTAAACCAACTAATTACCTTAAATGACTTATCGATTGAGAGTTGGAGTTATTTATTAATTGATAACTTATCAAAAACTAGTGATAAGACACTTTCCTTATCATCCCTTCACTTATACTACATATGAACAGGATATCACAAGATTTCACATGCTTAACTTTAATAAAGTAGACAAGACAATTCCATGCCCAAAAGGAAGGCCTAATGGTCAGTTCTTACATAGCTGGTGGGGTTTGTAAATTGTTGACTTTTGTGCATGCTACAAGATAATAAAATCAAACTTCTTAAACACACTTTCCACTCCAATTGCAACTGGCCACTCTTTCTCCATTTGCTCTAACTTTCAACTTTATTTTCACTTCCTTTTCTCTCACTTTAAAAACAACTCAAAAGAGGAAACACAAAACCCTACAAAATCTTACACTTGCTACCACCTTCGAAGCATCCACACTCATAGCACTTTTAACTCCACTTATGTTTTACATTTGCCAACATTCAAAGCTCATTTTAGGATCCTTAGAACACTCCTTAAACCCCACTCCAACAGACTACAACTCAAGTTTCCAAAAAGGGTACAAGAAGGAGGAAGTAAGACAAAGAGCTTAAGTGGAAACTTAGTGCACAACCACCATATTCTTGCTTTGCGGACGAATAAGTGTATCTTATGTTAGTTATTTAGTATTCATGTTCGGAGACCATTATTTCTTGAAGATATGAGTATGATCATAAGTTGATGAGACACCTAAGACTACCCTAAGAAACAAACTCATGAAACCCTTACATGAAAGTTGAAATATGAGCATTTAAAGTTGGTGTTTTGTAGAGATACTTGTTTAATACTTTGAATGGAAAATTTAAAGTTGAGAAAATCTTGAAATGAAAACTTAAATGAAAGGGAAGCATGCTGGACATAAGGATTTATAAGTCATTTGGTTGTTTTCTTCACTTTTATTAAGTTAAACATGCTCAAATCTATAATTAGGTAACGGAAAAATCTATCACATGAAGTTTTATGAGAAAACCAACTTTGTAAGACATGAACCATGATATGGGAGTTATGATAAGTATGAGATCTACTATTTTCATGTAAAGTATGAGCTAAATAATCATCTCATGAAAAGGAAGTTAAGTTAAGATTCGACTAGCTTACGTTTATGATCTAACACCTAAACTTAAGGAAATGATGAAACGAGTTGAAAAACCAAGTTAGAAGCCTTCAGACCAAACTGACCAGATTTGGAACTTTGTTAAAAGACACTTAAAAATATGATTAAAGTAAGTAAACAAAGTGAAAAGACCAACTAAGGCAAGTATGATAAGTGTATTAAGCCTAAAACTTAAAACCGAGTTTAAAACTTCCAAAATGAGCCTCAAACACCAAGTTGAACCCACCTTAAGTTTTTGACCAGCAACTTAAATAAAAGTTGTTTTAAGACTCTTAAGAATCCTATAAGACACTCCTTAAGCCTAAAAAAGCGATTATCTTTTATTTGGATAAAAAAACAAGCCCATTTGATAACTTAAGCTCACTTAAGAGCCTAGGAAGTGGTTGTTAGCCTTATGGGTGTAAATCAAAGTTGTGAATCTAACCATAAGGAGTATTTTAAGCTTAGAATGAGATCTTAAGCCTAGGCCCAAAGGATTTCCCAAGTTACCAAAAAGCCCATTAACTAAACAAAGCCCAAAAGCACTCCAAATAATGAGGACCGCTACTGTTTTGACCTATAGATAGATTTGCGTGCCTCATCTTGAAAATCTAACCTTATTACATTAAAGTACACTTGAAAGCAATGAAGATTGACTATAAGATCATAAAAATCGGATTTAAAACAAGAAAGTTATACGCGATTGAACTTTAAGTAAGAAATCGGGAAAAATACGAAAACTAGTCAAGAGTATAACTTAAGAGATTTTAGCTTAGTTTTCTAAGTTTTATTTCAAATCCTTATAGTATTATGGTTGCGATGTCTAGGGGACCTAGCATTTAGAGATGACTTACCCTTAGACTACTTCAATCAACCTGCATGGTGAAGTAAGTGAATTCTTGATAACTCTTTACTTAATTTTGCTTGTAGAATAAATGCATCTAAACTTATATATATAAATTGGATGCTTGTAGGATACGGGAAATGCATGTGTATAAGTTCATGATTGAATGCTATGGCTAGTTAATCACTTAATAATAATAATTTCTTGCAATAATTCATACATGCGATTGTATGGAAGGAAATTGTCTTATCGCCATGAAAAACTGGATTAATCACTTATGTGATTAAGAAATTTAATGAATCATGCATTCCCCATAATTGCATTTGGATGACAACGATTGCCACTTCATGCAAAAGATGGAAAGGGACTTACAGGAGGAGGGCCTCCTGCAGGATTAGGCACTAGCTATGTCATCATTTATATTGAGTCTCTATCCTAAGTTGATGAGCTTATTAGGTGCCAAAAGACGCCAACTATTGGCGAAGGGCCGTGTCTTGTGGCTTCTACTTAGGGCGTATGTTTGTAGATTGCAGAGGCCACCACACCGTTAGCCTTGAGATTTTGAAAATATAATTTGTTGTTCAAGAAAGGAAGTATATTATATATGGTTTTGTTTTGACTTAAGCACAATAGTGTAAATGATATAAAACCCAAGGGTTAGAACCTGGATTTTGGTTTAGGTTGGTTAATTATCCCCAACCCTGACTATAGGGGGGTGTAATTCTGAGTCGTATGCAGTTTTTAGGTCACTGCATATGTTGTTTAGCATACTGATTGTTTATGTATTCATATGTTTGTGCATCTAATAAATTTCTGTCTTGCGATATTAACGAGGGTATTTATCTCATTAAGCTTAAGCTTACACCTCGATGGATTTCTTTTGTTGTAGTGAAATCTCTTTTTTCATCCAAGCTGGGGAATGTTCGAGGTAAGTCTCGTTTGAAGATGGGTTAGAGTGATCAGGGAGCGAAGAGAAAATTTTGTAATAGTTTTTGTAGATAACTATTTATCTTTGTTTTTGTTCATATTATAGATTAAAGTTTCTAATGCAGTTTCCTTTATGAACTGCATTTGTTTGCAATATTCTTTTGGTGTAAAACTTAGTGACTCCACACGTTTACTTGATTAATTTACATCATAGAAGTTAATTTTAGTAAATTGCTCTATATACTTATCTATGGGCTTAGTGGTAACTTATAGTGGAAGGAGCCTTATGTGTCGTATGAAAGCCCTACGATTAATAAGGGGGTTGATAGTAGACCTTTATGCGGTACACGACGATCTACCACGACAACAATAATGTTAGGTCGTGATATATGTTCATTCAATTCCTCCATATTCATGTCTTCATAGTCTTATGGTGACTATTTTGGTGATAAATCGTTGATTAGTCTACTTGTTGCTCTATGCTCACCTTAAGCTTGCATTTTGCCATGATTATCATTGAGCCGTTCATGTAAGTCTCCATGGGATTATTGATCATGTTAAATTTGGTCATGTAGACACATTGGGCATTTGGTACCTAAGTTGTCATTTTTGCTTGGTTGTGAGTAGGAGCTGACAATTGTGTCCTCGTTTGGGCGCTTTTAGGATGTGTTTTTGAGTAATATAACAACTTTATGTAGAGTTACAATAGGTTCTCGATATTTTTTATTCTCTTCAAGCATTTATTGGACAAGTAGCCTAAGCTGCTGAACTTCAACGTTCTCATTTTCAGGTGGTGGAAGTGTTTGGTTGCCTTTGCCTTGCTCGGATATTTTAGCATCCCTTGTCTATGAAGCTTGTGGATTAGTATTTTTGCTTTTAGCCATCATGTATGTGGTAGCCTAAAATAGTGGGTGCCAAAATGTTGATCGTGGTTGAATCAATTAGGATTAAGTGGGATCAAATAGAGCTTGGATGGAATAAGTCTGGATCTCACCTCCTACTCCTCGATTCTTACAAAAAAACCCCTTATAGGTGTAGCCAAGGGGGCCCTCTGACACTCAAGTTAGTAAGAAAGACTAAGGGAAAGAGGAGGCGAGTACTAAAGACCTAAGGGATAGTGCTCGCTCATCTTATGTATACGTGATACTGGAGTTAGGATAGTATGTTGAGGTTACACTAAAAGAGTAGAGAAGGTATCAAGAGTTAAGAGAGAAGTAAGAGAAAAGAATTTCACCCCTCTACCTCATGGTGCTTAGGTACCTTTTATGGGGTTACCTGGACACATAGCAATTTGGGGTTCACTCATACTAGTTGCCAATAGACATCATACACCATGATGGAGACTAGGCAGCTCTGGAGGTGGTTGGCCATGATTAGCTTAGCAACCAAAACTACAACTCAAAGATCTAACATTCATAGGGATTGTCAAGCATGATGGTTGTACCAAAAATGTCAAACGTGCATTAATGAATTGTAGTAGAGAGTAGGTGCTAAAGACAAGGGTTGAGTTAGGACGTCATGGAAGGGATCGGTAAGTAGTCGGTTGAGAGTAGGTTGAGACTTGAGTTGATGCTAAGTGGTCAGCGCATATGGGCTCAGTAGTCAAGCCACTCTGCTTAGGTGAGACATTGCATAGCTCACCAAGTAAGTTGCAAAATAGAGGAGGAGCTTCTTATTTGCTCATACGTATCTCAGTAGGCTTTCTTACATGATGGGCCTTGCATTTTGGGCCTCGATCCAAACAAGAATTTAGTATCAACAGCATCTATAACTTATACACATGTTTAAATCCACATAGATTCAAAATATCCACCAAACTCTCATATCATAAGTCTACAAATAGTAATTAGAATAAGTTATCAATTTCACTCCATAAAATACTAAAGAACATAACCCTAACATTAATAAAAAAACTGGAGTCCATAAAACTTTTAAAAGAATAAATTTCAATTTCTAACTAAAGTTTCACCTCCTAACATAAAATCGAAAGCTAATAGTTAACTAATGATAAATCTATCTATACTAGTCATCATAGTAATAAAGGTAATTCACACCCTGCCCATCCTGATTAAAGTCTACATATGACTCTTCATAAACATAGAAATCCTTAGTACTTGCAACTAAAAGAAAATCCTCGATGGGTGAGCTAATGCTCAGTACGTGTATACAACAATCATATGCACATATGAAACCATTTATATTCACATACATGAAATGCAAATAGATAAAACAAGCATTCGTTTATTATCTTTTCACTTAAGTTCGGTAAACAATACCATTTTAGTGTCCTAAGACCTAGGGTAACTCATGAACTCAACACATAATATATATATTACATATATGTATTACGGTATTGGGAATCGCCATTGGTCCCTAAATCTACTAGTATCATACTGATAAGTGACTCTACCAGAGAAAATGTTCCCTATTGATCAATGGAATATCCTTTAGGGATCTTTCATTGCAAACCCTTGGGCCAAGCCAAGCACACATAACAAGCATCTATAGGTCATATAATTTTTATTCACTATCCTAACAAGCACAAGTAACAACAACCATGTATACATGTACCTATCACAATGGGGTCAACCTAGTAATCTAAACAGTGCGAACTAGTACTTGCTCAACATAATTTATTCTAACTTAGTACTGTTTAATAATTAGCTATATCTTATTTAGTCTATTCGACTTACATACATATGTATATATTCATATATATACATACTATAATAACATACTTGGTATAATATATAATATAAATTAATATAGATATATTAACTATTTTTATATAATTTGCTTAACTTATGAATAACTACATAATATAATATTATACTTAGAATAAACCAAAATGTAATGCTATATGTTACCATGGATATAATAATTAATTTATTAAAATATAAAAATAGAAAGTAAACCTTTGGTAGCTTCACCATATCATTTGTTTACTAAACTCATTATAAGTATCTAATATAATAATATACTAAGGAGAAGAGTAACTAGGTTATAATATAATAATAAGATATAGTATGGCTAAGTTTATATGTATAAAACCATGGATGGACTTTTGTGACCAGGAAGTGACAACATTCCGTCCTCGGCAACCAAACCGCAATGCAACTCTCGTTGGTTCTCTCGTCCTATCATCGTACACACACATAGCCCTCCATCCAGCGACCAACAACACGACAATCAATCCGGCCCACTCTGACTCCCATGCTTCGCAAACTTCCAGTCATGAATGACTTAGACTACACATTCCAGCAAACTCGCCTTAATCATGGGCACTCCGGCATGATCCCATCATCACCACCAGGCCACGGCCACCAATATTCTCCGGCCATCTCCTTTTGTGCGCGTATACACGCAAAGCCTCCAAATTCATCCACCTACAGAAGCCATCTCCTCGAAACAATACACAACCGCGAACAAAACAAAAACCACACGCATCCGAAACTCGGGACCATATACCACGTATTTATATATATATATATATCTATATATATATATATATATATATATAAATACATATGTATATATATCCTTATAACGGTTAATAGAATATGAACTGGTTAGGTTAAATTATATGAATAACAATGCGACCAGAAAGTGGATTCTTGATACTCCCAGACTACATAACCATCCAACAACAACGGCAAATCAACTTTCCGATCCCGATGTCTTCTTCTTGTCCCCCCACCGCTCCGACTTACGAAAAATCTACCATCTCCTTCAAACAATCGTACCATCGCGATCCATCCTCTTCGGTGTCAACCACACCATCACAAAACCAGACCGCCACCTTCGCATTACACCGCCATCGTGCCACAACGGAACGAGAATAAAACCGCTCCAACAACACCAAATCTTAGGCCCGTATCTAAACAACAAAGAAAAATTACAGCTTTTGAGAGAAAAAAAGAATAACCGCAGTGGAGTTACCTTGGTTATGATAAATCTCGCTCCTTGAATGCGTCTAACTACAAGTAGCTACAAACACAAACAAAGCGCAAGAACTCGCAAACTGGATGAAAAAGACACACACAATATTCATTTTCTTAGTGCTCCTTTGAAGGAAAACAAAGGTTTCGAACCGACCTTATCAAGAAATCGTACTAAGACTCGTTCTTGCTGCGTTTCGCTAAGTTTTATCATGAAAAAGCATTGCCTCGCGAGTTTCTTCGATCCAGCAGTGAAGGTTCTGCATGAGGAGATAATCACATAATGAGATGGTTAGAAATAATGGAGGGAGGAAAGATATGATAAGGGAGGATGCCAGATAGGTTTTGATAAAATGGGAGGGGAAAAAGATATGCGGCTATCTTAAATCTATTATTATTACTTATCTGTATATTACACTATTAGGAAGCAATGACGAGGGTGCTTGAAATACTTTAAAGAATCTACCCAACACTTAAATAATTTGAGTATTGCTAGCAGTTTCAATACAGTTACCTTTCTTATTCACCTCTTGAGCCCGAAGTTGGAAACAAGATATAACGGCATCTTATTTTATCAGTTTTTGCAGTTTTTATGTGAATTGGGGTAGCCTCTAGTGATGTATCACTAACCAAGGTAAACATGATTCCATTTTTCATAAAGTAAATAGTGAGTTTACCATAATTAATGGTAATAGGACCCACACTTTGATACCATTTTACCCCTAATACAATCTCTGTGCCTTGTATAGATAGTATATAAAATGTCTTCGAAAATTCCATTTTTTATATTACTAAGGAAACATTAGTATGTTACCTTTCACAATTCAAACAACTTCCATTTCCTATCATCACTTGGAAAAGCCCAAATGCTTAACTAACCTTTACTGCACAAAATTATATGTGCTACTTGAATTTACAAGAATTGATATTAATATATTATTCACCATTCCTTGAAATCTAATAGTGTGCATTACATTCAAGCCTGATAAAGAATGGTAGCTAATAGTTATACAATCATCTACCATTTCCTCTTCTAAAACATGTTTTGTATATTGTCCAACTAAAAATTCAGTTTTTATCTTTTCCTAACCCAATATATGTTAAGCTCAATCTGCCTAACATAAAACTCTTAACCACGATAAGAAAAGGTTTTAATTTGTGAAAATGGTTTTATTGAAAAACTATGGTGTATTCAAGCCTGATAAAGCATGATAGTGAATAGCTATGCAATCATCTATCATTTTCTCTTCTAAAACATGTTCTATATTATTGAGCTAAAAATTAGGTTTCTCTTTTTTCTTAACTAGATTTTTGTTAAGCCTAGCCTGCTTAACATGAATCTCTTAACCAGACTAAGAAAAGATTTTAATTTATGAAAACGATTTTATTGAAAAAGGAGTTATCACGCAATCAAAGTGAGAAAAAGAGTGAAATTAAGGTCCATAGATGGATAGATCTTAACTCAGCTACTGGTTCACAAGTTTTCTAAAAGAATTTTTTTTTATAAAATATAAAAATCAAAGTAAACATGGGCTCGAAGGCTATTTTATTAAAACCTAGAGGTTTCCATAAGAGAGTCCATGAAATAATTATGCGGGGCTTTAATTTTATTTTCAAGTAAAATGAGTTTTCCTTTGGTTTATTTGAAAAATGAAAAGAATTAAGAAAATAGGGAAAAAATTTTCTTACTTATTTTAGGATGTCCAAAGTTCATATGTACCCAAGAAGCAGGATTAAACCCATGCAGTTCTTAATTTATGAAAATTTTAGTATGTGGGCCAATTTTATTTATTGAAAACTTTTATCACTTTAAGTTCTTACATTTTATTAATTTTTAGAAAAATGGATTTAGATTGCCTTAGAAAATTTAAAAAACCCTCTAAATTTTGAAAAAGAACCAATTTAGTGTTTGATTTATGAAAAACATTTTATATATAAGAAAACTAATTTTGGCAAAAAAAAAAGCCCATTTTATTTGAAAATAAGTTTATTCAAAATAAAGCACATATTCAAAGCATAATCAATAACATGGCAACAACACGACAAAACCAATTATTCACCAATTAACATGATAATTATTAAGATCAAACCAACATGCTAATTTATTAAATCCAATTCAACATGCTAATCAACAAATTATTCAAATTAAAGCTAAACTAATAATTCATGCTGTCATGCTCATTATTCCAAATTAAACTAACCAATATGCTAATTATTCAAATCAAAATCAACATGCTAATTAAAATTAAGCTAAACAAACTAACATGCTAATTAATCACATTAACATGCTTATTATTCAAATAAAATCATACTAACTATTAAAATCAAATGAAATTTATTAACATACAACTATTCAAATCAAACCCAAATTGAATCAACATGCTAATTAATTCCAACTAACATACTAATTACCTAAATCTTATCAAATTACTAAATCATGATTCAAATTATAGCTAAAATAATAAATCAACAGGTTATCTATTAAAGTCTAATCAAGTTTATTACCACCAAAAGCATATTAACATGTTATCAAACTAACATTCCAACATATTATGTTATTAAAATAATTAAGCATAGATAAATTAAAAATCACAAATACATCATTCTCATAAAAGCATGGCAATCATAAAATTAAAACACATTATTATTTTTTACTTTTATGCATTTTTCATTTTTTTTTGTTTAACATTCAATACAACAATTTAAAGAGGCAAGAAACTTACCTTACGTGTTACAAAACCAAGCTCGATTCCATGGTGGTCTGACTGGTTCTTGAGGTAAGGCTAGTAGCTTTGGACTCAAAGACATAGAACTACAAAGCCTTAACCTAATTTCTAGAAAATCCAACCTTATTCTTCAATTTCCATAGAAACTCTAACTTTATGATAAACAAACCCTAAATAACTCCCTTCCAACTTCTACTCCTAGCTCAACCAATTCCATATGAAATCAAGAACAACTAAAACTTGGGCTTTACTTTAAGATGAGGGTAGAATGTCCCACTAATTTTTCTCGAATCCATTTTCTTGATATTGAAAAAAATCAAAGAGAGAGTATGGGCTTTATACTAATAAAGGCTAGAGTGAGAAAGCTGTGATTTGCATTGAATTGGAGAGTTTGCAATGCTTAAGAATGATTTGAATGTGTGAGGAGGACTTCTATTTATAGTGTCATGTCAATTTTACTCCACAAGAAACTTCTAATTTGAAGAAAGATCACATCTTATTTAAAGGGGCAAGTTCATGCGTGCAGCTCGGTTTTTTCTATATTTGGCCAAATTTAAACTCATTTTTATACAAATTGGAGGGAAATATATATATATATATATATATATATATGCAAAACTCAATTAAGATATCCTTGCTCATTTTGATTAAGTATTTTGAGGTATTTCGTAAGATTATACTTCAATTTTGCCTCTTTTATTTCAACTGTAATATGTATATGTATATTAATTACTTGAATTTACAATTTTATTTTCCAAAAGTTCCTCAATGAAAATTTAAAATTCGAATATGCCTAAGTTTTTTTTTATTATTATTCCTTTCTAACCTTTTTTATTTTGTGATTTTTAGTGGTTAAAAAGTAGGTGAAATTGGATAAAAAAAAAAAAAACATCCGAATACACTTGCTATGTTTAAGAAAAACGAACCTTTAAGGTTTTTGTTCATGACAGAGAATGGAGGAGAAGAGAAGAGGCATGGGTCAAAGTTTAACCCTAAGCATCACGCGATGTATTTTGAGTGGTGTAACATGGTGCCTTGTCACTTACCATGTGTTGCCATATCAGTGCCATGTGGCTACTTCTACCCATGCCACATGGCGCAACATCGTATTAACATGTGTTGCTATCATGATGTAACATGTGTTGCTATCATGATGTAACATGTGTTACATATTATTTTCTCCTATTTTTTTTTTTCTTCTTTCCCTTGTTTTTTTTTCCTCTTCCCTTATTTTTTCCTCGACTAATTCCTTTCTATTTTTTATTTTCCCTCTCTCTCTCTCTCTTTTATTTTTATTTTTATTTTTTAAGGCACCCAAAACAAGTCCCGATGAATTATTCAACTTATAAGAAATCACATTACATTCTTTAGCAAAATGTAAGAGTCTAATAAAAATATTCTCAAAATATTTTCAAGATTTATTCAATTTAACCGAATTTGGAATTCAAATTTTACCCGCTTATAGAATTTTCTCAAAATTTCAAATGGTAATAAAATATTCATTTTAAATCCAAATAAAACACAGTTTGAGGCTATGATCTCTTTAAAACATCAATTTTCAAAATGAGTTGACCAAACTTGGGTTAGAAAAATTAATTTTCAATAAATGCCCACTCTTATCCGAAATTTCTATTTTGGTCAAATCTCATGTGTTTATTTTGATTCAAAAAACTACTTTTGTACTCAAAAATTATTTCTACATTGAATCGACTTAAATGGACCATTGAAATGCATTTTTTTTATGTTTTTATTTATTGAATCTTCTTGTTTTTCTTTTTTTTTTTCCTCATTTTCTCATTTTTAGTTTTTTCTTATTTTGCAAATTATTAGTATTATTTATTTTTAATTTTTACTTCTTTTCTTTTTTTAATTTTTTGTTATTTTTCATTTTATAAATTTTTTTGATATTTTCCAATTTCTATTATTTTTCCTTTTTTTAAGCTTTTCCAAAAAATAGTGGTTTCTCATCTAGAAGGAAAATAAAAGTGAGCAAAAATGAGGTGTGTACATGTATCATTATCCTCACATTTATGTTGTATTATCTCCTCATTAGATAACAACAATAGAAATCGTTACTTACATTTATGATTCTTATGAAATTTCTCATCACAGTTATAACATGACCCTTTTCCTCTTTAAGCTTGCATTTCTTAGAAAGTAAGGTTGTGAAAAGGGATGGTTTTCTTTGAAGAATTGGTAGAAACAAGTATTGCAATTGATTGTTGTATAGGAACTGTAGTTGTTTTTGAAAATTGTAAAGGTTAGGTTTTTGTAAAAGGTCATATTGTTGTTGTTGTAAAAGATTCATTTGCAAACTAATTAGAATATTTTGCTTCTACATTTTTGCCAACTAAATAGCATATACTAATGAATTTGGTCTTGCTATTTGAATGTCTCTAAGAATGTTAGTTTTAAGTCTAGAAATGAAACAACTCACCAAGAAACTTCGTGATAGACCAACCTCTTGATTAGATAATGTTTTAAATTTAGTCTGATATTCTACTACTAACCTTTTCTAAATTAATTTTGCAAGAGCTCCTTAAATATCATCATATTTTGTGGGCTAAAGCACAATTCCAATGCTTTGATGAATCCTTACCAAGTAGATAAGAGCCTATTGTTGTATATCTACTTATACTACTATAACACAGCTTCCTTTATTGCAAATGATGGTATAATGATTCTTTGATCCTCATGTTTGTTATGAAATTCAAAAAATTGTTGTACCTTAATGATCTACCCCATTGGATTAGCTTTTGTAAGTCTTAGAATCTCTAGCTTGATTTCTTTAAGCAAATTATTTGCTAAGGCACCATTATTATCTCCAAAAATGATGAATCCCTTTTAATGTCTGGTGCAGCTTTGTTGCGTTGTGAATTTTGATTCTCCATGTTAGAAATTCCTAAGTTCCCCACTTAATTTGCCAATGTGTATATGAATGGTTGCTATCAAATTTTTTAATGAACATTGAAATGTTAGAAACATTGCGTTCAATGTTTACATATTAGCATTTTGGGAAGAAGCTTTAGATCTTACCACAAATAACAAGAGCACCAAAATTGATGGGCTTCTTTTAGAAAATAACCAAGCCCAACCTGCTTGTCTTTGCCTTAACTAAACCTTTAGGGTGGTATCCCGTCCCACTCTTATTTTCCTCTTTTCTTTGCCTCTCATAGGTACTCGAAACCTTAATCTATCTCCTCTCTTCTTCTCTCATGTTTCACTCTCTAGATTAGATATTATTCTAATAAAATCTTATACTAACACTTGGTTTTCTTATTTACTTGTGAGGTATTCTTGGAAAGGAAAGGACGAGATAGGAACAAGAATAGATGGCTACTTCGAGCAAGCCTTAACTCCTCAAGATGTGTAATTATGAAGAATCTCAATATTTTCTCTGTTATTTTTCATTCTATTCATATAAATCTCATTTTGTTATTATAGTTTGTTTGTTACAATTTTTGTTACTTTTAGCACTCTTTTACCCTATAAAACTATTGATTTATAATATAAGTACAATTTTCTATTATTCTCTAGAATAGTCCTTAAGCCAAATAGGAGCTTCTTTCGCACGTAACGATTTGTCTATAACAATTTGATTATATAAATTAGACTTATCCTTCTCTTTGGTGGCTATGATCATTGGCCTTGATACATTTAAACATAATAGCTACTCTTTATGGCTGTGAATCATGTTTCTAACTATGATTGTCTCCAGTCACACTTCTTTTATCATATACTAATATGTGACCTAAGAAGGTTGTTATACACCATCTTATATGTAGTGTTGGTGTACAACATTAATAACCAAAGGTTAATAAGTAGTGATATCAACTCTTGTTGCTTTATGCCATAGCATCAACAACTAATGCATAGATGATGTAATATTGTTGTAGGCTAGATCCTATCTCTTCATAATAGTGCATCGTAGATAATGTCTACATTTATTTCAAAGAAGGTCTCTTTGAGTATAGAGGCCTTATTGAAGTACTAGGCTTAAGTTCAAGAGAAGGAGGGGGGAAATTGTGTTCAAGTACAATTCTTGATTAATTTTTAAATCTGATCAATGATAACAATCGATTGAATATGAAAAACAAAGAAGCAATAATCATAAATGCAGAAATTAAAAGAGAGAGGAATAGCAAAGATCAACATCAGAGTTAACATGGAGTTCAGACCAACCTATAATCTCTATGGACCACAACACGCCTTTAATCGAAGGCTTCCAACTGTTTTTATTATCTTAATCGTAAATGCTTAAAGAGTTCCATAAGTTCCATAATACATTACAATACACAAACCATAATCTCAAGTAGCATAAGTGTAGTACTTTTAACTCTCAAAAGCTTCATAACAAATAACTCACAAGTACTATACGCTAACTCTCTCTTAATAATTTGCAAATGTGAGTGTAAGAGACAATGATAATAATAAAGCAAGAGAATGTAAAAGAATTACAGTAGAATTTTAGTTCTTATATCCTCTTTGATAGATAATTGAGTATTTATATTGTCTCATAAAAATCTTCTCATTCAAGCACACTAAATGCAACCAATGGCTAGTTTTTAACTTATTGATTGATTGTTAAACAAGTTACAAATTGATCACTAGATAACAAGTTGATCAATGTCTTCATTTGGTGATAGATGGGTGCTCCCATCCCAACGCCATACTTCAAAACATCTACAGAAAGCTTTAGTTTGAGAAAACAGCTATTGATGGATTGCCTTTCTTGCTACCAATCAACTACAACAAAGTAAAAGAAACACAAGCTATATATATACTAAGTAATACTTCAGTAACATTCTTTTAAGTATGAAACCAATTTCAGTCAAGACGAACACGTTTTTTTTTTTAAATAAATTGAATATTAAAGATATAGCAAATTAACCTTAATTTCATCATGTTTTATCTCACTAAAATCACATAACAACTATTTATCTAACACTAAGACATTTATAAGTAGTAAATCATCTGCTTTGTGTTCTAAAAATATGTCACTAAAATTAACATGATATTATAATTATACCCTTTTTATAACAAAACATATTCAACATGATAATGCTATATATGTTCATGAATATAAAGATACAGTCTATAGATAATATATACTAATAATACTATCATAACATATTAGTAAATTTACATTGTATCTTAATTTAGATTATATATATGCATATCTTACAATATAATATGATATGATATAATATAATATAATAATATTTTTATATGTAAATTTTGTCCTTTGGTATCCATACGTCTCTCTAGCTCACAAGGCTACTACTAAGCTTGCTCACCAAAGAAGAAGACCTTTGGGAGACATAAGCTGATACCCAACATGCATCATCGGTCCTACAAATGCTTAGATGTGAACAATAGAAGTAAGGATTCCCCACCACCTATCCCAATTTTGACAATTCTCATACTACTCGAAGGGCTCGAATCATCTAAGGGAGATCTTTCATCCATTAGTCTCAATACTAAGGGAACAAGTACTAACTGGTAAGATTCCCATCAATGTGGCTAGATCCTGGAAGTTTGTTTAGATTATGAAGCTACATGGATGCCTCCATGGATAAGGATCAGATCCTTTTAGCCCGAATCCCCATATTGATTATGGTGTACTTTCTACATCTCTAAAATCTCTTAAATGTTGATATTGGAGATTCTTTATATTCCTTAGACCATCTTATTGACTTAAGCATTGGAATATATGTGCCAATAAGGCTATAAATGAGCCAAGCTTCTCGTAAAATACTCGAACTCGATTCATAAACGAGCTGAGCTTGAGCTGGAAATAAGGCTCATTATAAACAAGCCAAGTTCGAGCTTATGCTTAGGCTCGAAAGTCAACTTATGAGCAGGTTTATTTATATTGTTAATGAATTGGCTCATGAACAAGCTCATAAGTAGCTTGTGAATAAGCTTGCTAGCTAAAATATAATATCAAAAATCTTATTGTATGAAAAACATATATATAATATAAGAATCATATAATTAAAAAATATTGAAAAAAGTATATTCTAAAAATATTAAATTAATTTTGAGCTTTTATCCAATCTCGAGCTCTAGGTTAAGCTCATTTAGACTCGTTTATCTAAATAAATTCTAGCTCAAACTTGTTTATCAAGCTTCAAATTCCTTGACAAGCTCAAACTAAAGCCTATAATTTTTAGGTTCGATAACACTTGGGCTCAACTCGGTTTGGTTTGGTTCAACTCGAGTTTGAGCTTAATAATTTTTAAATAAGCTAAATTTGAGCCTTCAAAAATTCGGCTCAACTTGGCTCATTTACAACCCTATACATCAGAGTTATCTTTAGTACCTTCTTAGCTCACGTGCTCTCCTTTACAAGCTTAAGCCTAAGTCCAAACTAGATAATCAAACTCAAGGGAAACTTCAAACAATCAACAAGTATATTATATCATTACATATATGTTGCATAACATATTTTGTTATATTAATATCATTCTTGCTTGGACCAATAGGTTAACATAAACATGAAAGGGGGTCAAGGATCGAGAGGATCAAATTGGGGTCAAACTAGTGTTGCTAAAAATATTAAAATAAATTCACATATATTTATAAAGTAATAAAATCATTTAGTTCTTGAAATTTGAAAATTTCTATTTTTCTTGAATTCAATTCTTTTTTTTTTTTAGTAAATTGTATTTTTTCAAGCAAAAACATAAAGAAAATGTTACATTCCAACCTAAAAAAACCCATCTAGTTCTTATTGGAATCAATTGGACTAGTCAGGTCAATCTATCTTTCTAAGTCACTATAAATGAGGGGCATAGGGGTGATCAGAATCGATTTCATAGCCAAGTAGATTAAACTACGTTGAACCTAGCTTGAAAACACTGACTAATATTGCTAATATTATATTATGTACTGATCAATATATGAAACAATGTTGTAAGGCCTAGACTGGGGTTATTGACTATGGAACAAGAAGGTTTAAGTGTCAAGAAGGTTGAATTGAGATCTAACTATAGTCCATAAAAATATTAAAATATAATCCATATTATTTATAAATTAAGAAAGTTATCCACACCTTCTTGAGTTTGAAATTTGAGATATTTTTATGATTTATTCCTTTCTTTTACCTAGATTTAAATAAGTTTTTTTAGTAAAGTGTATCTCTAAAAAGAGAAAAAAGGAAAGTGTACATTTCGACCTGGAAAAACCGGCAATCGTATTGAAACAGGGTTTTTAAGTGTAGCTATTAATGCATGTCAATGAGATGACGCAAACTAGTTTTGTAGTTGGATTAGGTTGAATAAAGTTGGACCAACGAGATTAACATGGTTCTAACAATATTAATATAAAGGATAGATAATAGTAGTATGCAATGAAAAACCCCAGAGCATTGTTGGGCATGCTATCTTATGTACGGCCTCCGCCATTAATCGCCGATGCAATGGCTTCATCTAAACCAGGAGCAGTACCTCGCTCTCCTTTACAACAAAAATAAATTAAAAAGGAAAAAAGAAGCTCTGCTTCCTCATTGATGAAAGAAAATAACGTGGAAGATAATCATTCCAAAAGCCCTAAAATCTTTAAAGGGGAAGTGATGTTTATTTGCCTTAACTATTCCTTGGCAGCAACCGTTGATTGGAAATCCTCTTAATGGATAGCCCGATGATTGGAAATTCGAGTTTGAAAGTGAGTATCATGGTTTGTTTGACCGATCAACATCATATTGTCATCATATTTATAATTAAAGGGGATTTGATTAGAGTCTGAAAGTGTCTTATTTGTGCGATTAGTAGGTGGTCGATGAGACTAGCACATGTATGAAAAGTTTCAATTCCGATGCGGAAGGTCGTATAGTGCCTGTGTGGATTGTGTTTAGTAGGCTTACCACCAATTTCTGGAGCATTGGTTTTTCTTTTGCCAAAACTGAAAATTTTATTAGTAGAAGACTATAAACAAAACAAAGGTCTAGGGAATGAGACTCTAGTCTTAGTAGCAATTCAATCAGCACGTGCATTTGCTTCCCCCCTAATAGTGCATAATCAAAAGATCTTGATGGCAAAACAATTTTAGACACAAGAGAAAAAAAGACTTGCTGGAATTCAAGATTCTTCGAAAGACCTCCAACAAATTAGATTCAATCTCAATTCTTCTCCATTCTTTTCCCGTAGCTATTTGTAGGCCATGTAATATTGCAAGGGTCTCTATAGTTTCAATCTCGTTTGCTTCAATAGGAGCCAGCACTGTTGTAAGCAATTCTCTTCTACCATCATGAGCGACGATCCGGGTACCAGCTTTCCTCCTTAAGCACAATAACAATTTAATCTTACAATGTCACCTACCAGAGGTTGCCAACTATTTTTGATTCGAGAATTCCTGTCATGCGATGCGGAGTTGCTACCACTAGCAAACGAAAATTCAGATATTGCCAATTCTATTTTCCGTATAGTTGGCGAAGAAGCATAGAAGATTCATGCGCATCTATCCTTTCAATTATGCCAACAAGATGAAAGCCACTTTGGAAAGAATTACGTCTCCTGTAACTCTTTCAATTGGACACAACCTGGAAACAGAAAGGAGCCAATCTTCAAATGTGTTAATGGCATCAATGTCAATGCAATAGCCAAGAATATGAAACCAAATTCTTTAAGTCCGAGGATGTCGCAGAAAAACATGCTCCACAGATTCCTCATTTTGGCAGAAATGACACAACGGATCATTTCTTGTTTTTCCTTTAAAAAGATTAAGATTGCTTGCAAACGCATTTGAGCAAGCTCTGCACAAAAAAGTGTTTGATTTTTGGCATTGTTTATATTTCAAATAATACTCCACAATTTGTTATCTATTTCAAAAGTTGAAGATGCCTTGATATGCCTCAAGGGTGGATGGTCTTGACTTGAGGTGATGCACAACAAAAAATGAAGAAGGAACAATGAAACATGCGTGTCACACGACTGTGTGTGTGTGTGTGTGTTTTTTTTTTGTTTTCCTTTTTTTGGTTTTTGGATATTTAAGTGTTCTAGCAATAAATAGAAGGGGTATGAACGTGAATATGGTTGGATATCACATGCTAACAACAAACTCAAACTAGATTGTGATTAGATAGGTACTTGATGTTACTCACAATCACCAAACTAGCTCATGAGTTTCCAATAGAGAAGTAGATACGACTCACTAATTCTCTCAAGCAGAGTTCACTACAATAAAATAAATGATTGATAAGAACATGGAAGAGGATTAAAGAGGCAATAACTTCTCTTAATAACCAAATGATTAAGACAAGAATGTGTCTCAATACAAGTGTGAATCATAAGATCATGAAAAAAAGATAATTGCTAAGTGCAAAGGAGGCTATTTATATCGAACCTAAAACCTTAGTGGCAATACTATAAATATTTACAACCGAGTAAAACTGTAAAAGTGGCCCATAAGCGCAAACAAGTAAAATAACAAATCTTTATATTGCCTATTTTTACTACTAGGCCATATAATCCTATCCTCAAGCTCTTGATTAATAGTAGGTACATTCAAAAGGTCCTCTTTCTCATTATCGGTTAGCAAATACATAATGTTGTCCATGTTCTATCCTTGGCATCTTACAATTCTTGAATCTTCAACCCACAAATCTTCCAACTCCTCATTTAGATCCCGATTCTGTAGTACGATAATTAGGAATTGTTAGTATCTAAGGATCTTTAAATACCCTTATCTCGTTTCCCCTTATCTTGTTTCCCCTTCCAGCCTGGTAAAGGTAATCTTTTTCAATCACTTTTCTTTTAATCAAAATGTTTTGCCAACAAGAAGTTGCATCAAAGAAATCAGATTAGGGAAAGTATACACTCTTGATTACTTGAACCCAAGGATCTAAAAGTCTATTGATAATTCTCCATGCTAGTTTTCCAAGTAGAGATTTATTGAAATCAAGAAGATCTCTAAAACCCAAACTCCCAACACCCTTAGGCTTAGATGAATTCTCCCAACATTTGCAATGAATTCTTCTCTTTATATCATCACTTCCCCACCAAAACTTAGCTATCAACCTCATAACTTCTCTAGACCAATCGAGAGGAAAACTAAATACACTCGTAAGATATGTTGATATAGCAAAAGTAATTCATTTGATCAACACTTCCTTTCCCCATGAGATAATAACTTACTTTTCCGACCCTATAACTTAGAAATAGTTCTTGCTTTAACAATAGATGGAGCCTCCTTGTTAAACCTTCCCTATGTTATGGGTAGTCTTAAATATATCTTCTTACTCTCAATATTGATATTTAATAAATTAGCACAATCATGCCTTACTCTATTACACGAATTTTTGCTAAAAAAGACAGATGATTTTTCAAAATTTATTAATTGTCTAGATACTTTACAATAATCATCTGAGATATTTTTTAAGTATACAAATTATCTACTAATGCTTTTGTGAAAAAAATAAAGAATTGTTTGGAAACAAAAGATGAGTAAGTTTAGATTTCCTACTAGATTCTCTTTATGGATCATAATGGATAACAAATTAGCTCAAGGCTATTTTTTGAGAGAATTAATTTACTTCTTTGTATTTATTACACATGTACTGATATTTGTTGGAGGAAGTTAGTTAGTTAGTTTTAGTACTGATATTAGTTAGTGGAAGTTAGTTAGTTAGTTAGTCTTGGTTAATAAGTAGTATAAATACAAGACTCTATATTCTTTTTTAGATTAGTAAACACACTTTCATTATACAATTTTGTCCATAAACTTATGCTTCTTGACTTATAATGGACATTATGAAGGAGATCAGAAACATAAAACTTTAGTTCCTGTTTTCAACATGGTATCATAATGGGTAATGATTCTCTTCTATTGTTGATTCATCTTTTTGAATTTGATCATTTTGTTTCTTACAAATCTCATCATGAATTGTGTGAATGAATTAAATCAGCCTGTTAATAATGATCATGCTAGTTTGGATCCATTATACATTTTATCTTCCAAAAATCTAGGCATGGTTATAAGAAATATAACATTCAATGGCGATAATTTTCTAGCATGGAATAGATCTATTATAATGGGCTTAGGAGCCAAATTAAAGCTAGGGTTTGTAGAAGGTACTATTCCAAAACTAAAAGAAAATACTGTTAATTTTGAGAAATAGAGTAGATGCGATTATATGGTGAGGTGTTAGCTTCTTAATTCGATGACTAGTCATCTTGCAAAAAGCTTTATATATGTTCAATCTTCAAAAGAGTTATGGGATCAATAACAGAGCAATATGGTTAGACCAACGGACTTTTGATTTTCCAATTACAGCATGAGATTGCTAATACACGATAGGGAAATCAATCTATTATAAGCTATTACAATAAATTGAAGCAGTTTTGTGAAGAATCACAATCAATTAGTCCATATCCGACATGCACTTGTGGTAGGCTGCAATACTACACTTGTGAATTTCATGATAGGCTTATTGAATATGAATCCCAAACTAAATTGGTACCAAATTTTATGGGACTCTCAAAGGCATATGAATTGGTAAGGAACCAGATTTTATCTTCAAATCCATTATCTACTATAGGAAGAGCTTTTTATCTAGTCTTATAAGTGGAGAAGTAATGCTAGGTCACTTAGATGATTGCAAATGACAGTGAATCATCTTCCTTTGTTGTTAACAAAACTTTTAACAGGAATAGTTTAGTTGTTTCAAGGAAGGGAGAAATGTAGTGTAAGAATTGCAATGTAGAATGACACTTGATTGAGACTTGTTTTGAGCTCATCGAGTATCCAGATTGGGATAAAGCAAAAAGGAATAGAAAAGTAAATCTTAAGGTAGCAGTGGCTGCAACTATTAGATAAGAATTTGTTGAGAAAATGGAATCGCCATTGGATGTTTTGATTAAATAGACATCAACTCCTATATTTGATAAATTGACTCTTCAAACAGTTTATAATGTGTTGTATAAATTGATGCAAGGCAAATCAGTAGGACACTAGAAAAGATTAGGATGCGGTTGTTCATTTTGCAGGTATGACTAATGCCATTACTTATTTAAATGCTTCAATTAACAAGACTGATATTTAGATTGTCGATATAGGTGTAAGTGACGATATGACCCTTTTCATTAAACTTTTCTCTGAAAAACACCATCTTACAACTCTAATTCGAGTTAAACTTCTTGATGGAACACTTAAATTTGTTCACACAATAGCTTAGTTCATATCGCTTCTAATTTGATCCTTAACAATGTATTCTTTGTGCCAAATTTTCACCATAATCTACTATCAATACAAAAACTGTTGCTTGGCAGCTTACTCATTGTACAATTTGGTGCAAGTTCTTATCATTTTCAAGAGCCCTTGACCAATACTCTTGTTGCTACTACTGTGGTGCAACATGGGCTTTATGTACTACTTGCTGATTCTTCTTTTCATTATAATAGTTCTTTGAGAAATGTAGCTAATCAACACGTATATGTTGATCCTGTTACACATTGTTCCTTGCCAATACTCCATTTTCTCTTAAGACATATTTCTTCTTCTAAGTTGTCTCATCTGAAACACTATAAATCCCTTAATGTCAGCAATTTTTAGTGTCATACTTGTCACATAGCTAAACATCACAAATTTCCATTTTTGAGAAGTGAATTTAAATCAAAGTCTATTTTAGAGTTGCTTCATGTTGATTTGTAGGGGCCATATGATATTCCATCATATCGTGGAGCTTGATATTTTCTTACCATGGTAGATGATCACTCCTGAGCTACTTGGACTTATTTGCTTCAACAAAAACACTAAGTTCTTACCACTCTTAAACATTACCTTTCTTATGTTAATAACCACTTTCATATTCTTCCTAAATATATTAAAACAAATAATACTAAGGAATTTCTTTCTCATGAGTGTCAAACACTTTTCTTAACACTTAAAATTCTTTACCAAAGAACCACACCTTTTACACATCAACAAAATGGGGTCGTCGAGTGAAAACATAGGAATTTGATTGAGACTACAAGAGTAATGTGAATTTATGCTTCATTACTAAAGGAATTTTTAGGAGATTGTGTGTTGACATTTACTTATTTGATTAATAGAATGCTGGTTAAGAAGCTTCATTGGAAATTTCCTCATGAAATTCTAACTGGGAGAGCTCCTACTTATGATCACTTATGTGTTTTTGGTTGTTTATGCTATATTGTTGATTTGAATCCACATAAAGATAAATTTGATGAGAAAGGTATTCTTTATGTTCTTGTTGGTTATGGGAGTGGACAAAGGGCATATCGTGTGTATGATTTAAAAGCTAAGAAGATGTTAATGAGTAAAGATGTTGTTTTTCTTGAGGATGTGTTTCCTTTCAAGAACTCTAATGTAAATTCACTTCCAAAATAGTTCTCTTACTCACAACAACAATTAACTCATGTTCCTCCAAACACTACTCTTTTTCCTTCAAATTCACCTACTACATCTCCTTTTATGAATTCTGATTCTACCAATATTCGTTCTCTTCGTTGACCTGCACACACAATTGTTCCACCACATTGGCTTAAAGATTATGTGCATCATATGCATAAAGTTTTTCCCTGCACTGTTGATTCCATTCTTGATTTTTCTCATGTTTACAATACAGTTCGTTATCCTTTGTTTACCCCACAATCTTTCCATTCCCTTCCCATTAATCATGTTCGGTTTCTTGCTAATGTGTTCCAATCCAAAGAGCCTTCTTGTTATTTGCAAGCATCCCAAGATGAGCTTTAGGTTGAGGTTATAATTAAAGAACTTGAAGCTCTTGAGCTTAATTGTACATGGGAATTAATAGATTTACCTCCTAATAAAACACCTATAAGATGTAAATAAGTGTATAAAAATAAAACACAAGACTGATGGAAGTGTGGATCATTATAAAGCTCAACTTGTTGTAAAAGGGTACTCACAAGTTGAAGGGCAAGATTACCATAGTACTTTTTCTCCTATTGCGCATTTAGGATCGGTTCGCATCTTGTTTGCATTAGCTGCTATTTGTGGATGGCTTCTTTATCAAGTAGATATAAATAATGCTTTCCTTCATGGATATTTGGAGGAAGAAATTTATATGATGCTACCATAAGGGTATTCAAAGGCAAAACCAGGACAGGTATGCAAGCTTTTAAGATCATTATATGGTCTCAAACAAGCTTCTCGACAATGGAATCTTGAGATTTCACAATTCTTACTCAATATTGGTTTTGTTCAATCATCATGTGACTTTTCTTTGTTTACCCGATCTATTTAAGATGAGTTTTTGGTTGTTTTGATGTATGTCGATGACATGATTCTTACTAGCACTAGTGTTTCTGTTATTGAATCAATCAAAGTTCAATTGCAAGACAAGTTTACAATCAAAGATCTTGGCCTCACCAAATACTTCTTGGAATTGAGATATGTAGGTCATCAGACGGTATCTTTCTGAAATGGAGGAAGTTTATTTCAAACATTTTGTTTGATAGTGGACTTACTACAACCAAGCCGATGAAGTTTCCTTTACCTTTTGGTTTTAAATTTACTGCTCATGTAGGTGCAATTCTTGATGATGCTTCCTTTTATCATCATATAGTTGGATGACAATTATATCTTATGCTTATACGACTTGAAATATCATTTGCCATTCATAAATTGAGTCAATTTTTTGCTATTCCCTATGTTGGACACTTGCATGCTACTTTTCATGTTTTAAAATACCTTAAAGGTACTATAGATCAAGGTCTTTATTATCCTATTGCTAGTTCTTATTCATTACACACGTGCTGATATTACTAGTGTGGTGGGGGTGGTGTGGTGTGAGAATTAATTTACTTCTTTTTATTTATTACACACGTGCTGATATTAGTTAGAGGAAGCTAGTTTCAGTACTAATATTAGTTAGTGGAAGTTAGTTAGGTAGTTAGTCTTGGTTAACAAGTAGTATAAATACAAGACTCTATATTCTTTTTCAGATCAGTAAACACACTTTCATTTTACAATTCTATTTGTAAACTTGTGCTTTCTGACTTGCGATGGAGATTATGAAGGAGATCAGAAACAGAAAACTTTAGTTCTTGTTTTCAACGTCTTCTCTACGTTGATCTCATCTTTTCATGAAGGGGATCATGTGTTTCAAATGTCTCATCCCTTACTCTTTTAATTGAAAGGTCTCTAGGCCTTAGTAATGGGGCAGGGAACATGTTGAGTAGGGGAAGGTCCGGGTGATGACTGATAGGTAAGATGTAAAATATGGTTAGAAATAGAATTATCCTTAGTGGAGCTTTTTGGTTCCTCAACCATGTAAAAAGATGCAAAAGAAACTAGAATTCTCGCTCTTGCTTCAGAAAAGGAAGAAGGTTGAGACTCGATACGTTTAAAGGAGGGGGAACGGGCTTCGATATGAAAATCTGACCATTTATCATAAAGTAGTTGTTGTTTGGTTACCTCAGGTTGATTTTTAAACTCAGAAAGTTACTTAAAAGACTAGGACCACAAGGCAAGCGCAAGGCCTGAGATCTTATCAAAAATTCGTGTAGAGCCAGACCTTCCACATTATGGATATTATGGCCCGTATCCCCAAACGCCTCATTCTCAAACTCACAGTCAATACCCAAATGGCTATGGCTATTTACCTATGAATAAATACAAATTGCTCTCTCATAAAATTGGAAATCACAAGGAACCATAATTTCCTTCTCTTTTGATGTTATCTCCATTTAGAATCTCCTGTAAAATAGGATCTGTATTAGCATTGCCTCAGACTTACTCCTTTAGTCCTTCTGTATTTATTCGTTTGCCTCTTCAATCAACAGAGTACTTTCCTTATCTGACAAAACATTACTTTAGTGATGATTATCAACTTACTCCTTCCTTCGACGTGCAATTGCCATGCGAATAGGAATCTTTTCTTTGCATCTTCATCAAAAGATGATAAGTTCCTTAGAAAAGTTGTTTTTAACTGCAGCTGTTAACTTTTAATGCTTAAAATTTGCACCTTCCTTGGCATAGCACTGAGTCTCAATATGCTCTATAATTCTAGGTGTAACAAAAATCTGGGAGTCTCTCGTATGAAATTTCAATCCAACTCTTTTCTCCACCGGAATTTCTTCTCCGAGATACTTTTGGTAATGGATCTTCGATATAAAAAATAATTCTGAATGTCAATAGTATCATTTAGTTACATAAAATTTATAAGATTGAACTGGATAAATTTTTTTGTCTAATATTTACTCTGTAGTTTGGACTTGGTTATTGTAGAAAAAAAAAAAAAAAGGTCTAATGGACTAGACAAAATACTCATAATTTGTCTCACCTTGGTATAAAAGTTAACTTCACAAGATAAAAATCTAAGTATTAAGAATATAAATGTATTATATAAATGTTAGATAAAATTTAAAATTTATACATTTTAAATAATATAAAAGTATAATTAAATAAATATTAAATAATATTGAGACTATAACTTATATATATAAAATAAGCACATCACAAAAATCCAGTACTATGCAATCTAGATATGATACAATAATATTGTCTTGTCTTATCTTATACTTTTTGTATTTATCTTGTCCAATTCTTCTTATTCTATTTAGTTCTAACAACCGAACACTATCAGAAAAATCTCCTTTCAATCACAGTTCTCACTTTTCCTCCAATCCTTCTGACATTCCTTCTAATTATTAGTTGCAAAGGGAGTCCATGTATTTGAATCCAAGTTTTAAATGAAAAGAAATCTATATCTTCAATCTTCTAATTAATATCCCAAAAATTAAGAATAGATGGATGACCCCTTATAAATCAATGATTCATTGTCACATCTCAGTATAGCACAGGATGTCTCATCACATAGGTAAACCTGTTGTAAATAAGCTTAATTCTAACAAAATAACACTTCATTATATACTTAGCGCTTAAAGGAGTTCAGCTGTAAGCTTTTGGTTACAAATATTTACATCATTTACAAATTTAAAAAACTTGAACACTAAACTATAATTAAGCTTCTAGGTCTTTATTGTACTTGTTTAGTAATACTTTTACTTTTAAAATAGCCGACTCTATCTAGTGCTCTCCAAAAGTCCATCCTTGTTACTGGTGATGACTCAAAAACTTACATCCTAACCTGAGGATAAGAGAAAACTTATCCCTTCAATTACTATTGAGCTGAGTGAGAGTGAAAAACAAGCAACAATACACCGAAACACATAACATAGGCACTTAAGTTTCATATTTAGCTAATATTCAAGCAACAAATATGTAAATACAAATTGTATGCCATACTAATACACATAACATGCATCTATATTGATATCTTAGACAACTTAGCAACTCATCCAGTTTGGTCAAGTACAAATCCAGGCATATAAAGAATATATCCGAGAACCTAGTGAATTATCTCATCTTAGCAAAACCATGGAGCATGGTTGAAGTGTTGGTTAATGCAGAGCTATATGCACGAAACCTAGCTTTGTAAACTTATCCTAGCAAAACCATTAGTTTTAAGAAAACTGACCCATAAGTCCTTTTCATGCCATGCCGTGAATGCATCAACCAATTCTCAATCGACATCAAGTATATCAACAAGGCTTATCATATTCTTTCTATCTATGCTTTGTATTCTAAATTTGCTTTTGAAATAGCTTCTTATTTGAATACTCATTATAACATAAATCTTCATATGTTTTACTCATAACCAAGTCTAGAGTTCAACACATAAAACATTACCAACATTATACAAAATACAACATCACCAATTACCACCATCACGAATCCAAACAATCACTCTATTCAAGAACCAGATCATTCATAATTCATTAATCAAGTGTAAGTCAAGTGCTTTACACAATAATTCCAAGCATAATTTAGACGAACACTACAATCATATGCAAAGACAGATAGATATAAATCTATACCTTATATACGCAATTTCACTTACATGGCTAGCAGTATGATCCCAATTCACTCATTAGCAGACACTTCCTCCTCCATGACTTCGATTAGCAAGAGGAAGTACTTCTAAGGTCAATTACAGGTCATGTGTATATATATACATATATTCCAGTTAAATACTTGTTTTTTGGTTGTTAGTTCATCATAAGCTAGTTCTGATTCGGTCATTGAGTTTAATTCAAAGTTAACTTCTAAAACAGCTTCTAAGTTACTCTCCAATTCATCCTACTTAAAATTTCTTAGTTAGATACCAGTTAACTTACATCTACAGTTAAATCTCTCGATATTACATCTAGTTTAGTCGTTTAGATTCAATTTACCCAAAAATACTTAAGTATCGTAGTTTTTGAATATGGTTCTGAATTAGGGTCTAAACACTAAAATTAATGTAGTTTTTACCCTAGAACCTTTTGAACAAGTATATGAAAATATCCTTATTAAATAGAAATTCTCTTATTAACCTATAGATACTATATTAGTCAAGTATTTCATATCAGACAACTCTCTGGTTAAGTTTCTAGACTTAGAATTGACTCATTTTTCTAATAGATCAACATTCTGAAGAACTGTCTAAATGAGGTTATTTTATAAATTTACTCAAAATCACTCATCCAACATCATATTCCAGATTATAGATATGTTAAATCATGTTCATATTTCAAGTTTATCATACCAGGCAACACCATAGTACTAAATTATTCAAATTCACATGCTTACCTACTAATGCCTTAAACCTATATTTGCCAACTTGCTCATATCTCATTTTCCACTCAAACCACACTACTCCAGATTATCCTTCATAATAGAATGTGATCCAAATAAACCTCAAAATCTAATACCAAGGGTTTCATTAAGTTCTATACATCAAATTCTTAAGAAAATTGTATATTTTTTATCCAATTTAAAGGCTCAAAAATCCTTAAAACTTATGAAATAGGTATTCTTCATACAACATTTACATGCAATATAAGTATTCTCCAAAAAAATTTTGGCTTAGATACTACATCAATAGGATTATTCAAATCAGTCTCAAAAATTGATTAATTTTACTCAATTTCTTAAGGAAATACTATATTCACTTAAAATTTTTTCAACATGATATTTTTCCCTAAAAGTATATACAAAAATATGTATAAATAATTTTTTTTTCATAATTTTCGAAGTTAATTTAGTATTTTTACAATTTCAAGTAAAATCAGATACAAAATAGACTCACTGGAATGGTGGCCATTTGGCCACCAACAACCACTCCCTAGTTGTCGGTTAAGCTAGGTGTGGCCACCACTGTTAAGTGGTCATGGTGGTGGTTCATGCCCAAATGCTCCTTAAATTGGTGTTTACATATCTAGCTTAGTTTGCACAATATTTGTTCTAATTTTTCCTAGAATTTTCTCCTCCTTTGTTTTCCTATTCTTATGATTTTCCTAAGTTACTAAGGGACTACTTGATCATCTGGAGATAGTTGGTGAAAATCCTAAGTTGTAGCTTGTAAAATTTCATTTTCTCTCTCTAAATTACCTTATAACCTCATCCTCATTGCATGTATATGTGTCCTAAGAGAGGGTTAATCCTTCAACAACTGGCTACAGGAGTTGTCCATGCCTCATACAAGTGAATATGGTGTTTTGTTATTTTTTATCAATTTTTTTATGATTTTTCTTATAATTAATTGATTAATTATACTTAGGTTAGGGTATTTGAAGTATTTTTCAGGTATGTAAGTATATATAATAATTATACCTAAGGTATACGTACTATATTCATATATTATTTTAGGTCACTTTATAATTTTTATATCCAAATAATTTATCTCTAATGGCTTATTATGTTTTGGGACTCAAACGTTAAGCTCCCTATAATTAACGAATGTATCTAGTAAAAATATGTTTTATTAAAATTAAATATTATATATACACTATTATTGAGAAATTAATCCTACTAGTATTCTTCGTCTAACTTTTATGACCTTATAGTAAAATTCAGCTCAATTCAGACAAAATTGTCCAAAAGCCTTAAATCGTTCTAAACGCCCTAAACGTCCTAACTCAGATTGGTTAATTTAGCGACTAGAACACTTAATTAACTAGGTCTCACATTCTACCCTCTTTACAAAATGTTTCATCCTTGAAACTTACTTATATAGCAGGTTAGTTCACATATCAAAAATCCTAACTAGTCACAAATAATTTATTAGAATTAATATACTAACCTTGAGTAAATAGTCCAAGGTATTAGGCCCTCATGCAAACTGTAGATTCCTATGTTGCCTCATTTTCAGTGTGTCGACTCCATAACACTTTAACATATTCAATATCCCGATTCCTTAATCTCTACATTAATCTTTATTGGATGTTCTACATATGTCAAATTATCCTCGAACTCCACAAGTGGTACATCCAATACAGTTGTAGGATCTCCTACAAACTTTCTTAGAGTCAAAACATGAAAAACATTATGAATACTTGCCATTTCTTCTAGTAATTCTAATTCATAAGCCACCTTCCCGATTCTTCTATTAATCTGATAGGTCTCACATATCGTAGACTTAACTCATTGGAGATATTTTTAGAAATACCCAATCGCTTACTTAAAATTCCAATGGCTTCCTTCTAACATTTGCATAACTTTTCTATCGACTTTGTGTTATTCTCATTCGTTCACGCATCACCTGTACTTTCTCCTTAAAATCCTATAGCTTAGCTGATCCAATCGTTTGTTTATTACCTACTTCATCCCAATATACTGGAGATCTACATTTATGTCCATACTGTGCTACATATGGTGTTATCTGAATAGTACTATGATAACTATTGTTATAAGCGAATTCCATTAACGGTAAATGATCATCCCAGTTTCCGCTAAACTCTAACACATATGCCTTGAGCATGACTTCTAATATTTGTATGGTACATTCTGATTGTCTGTCACTTCGTAGATAATATGATATACTAAAGCTTAGCCTAGTTCCTAGTTCTACATGTAAAGACTGCCAAGATCGTGACATGAATCGAAAATCACGATCAGAAATGATCAATACTAGTATCCCATGCAAATGAACTATTTCTTTAATATACACTTTAGGCAATTGAGGTATGGTTGTAGTTTGCTTGATAACTAGAAAATGTGTAGAACACCCTAAATGCATTATTTTTGAGAAATTGATTTTACTAGCATTTTTTGTCTAACTTTTATGACTCTATATTAAAATTTAGCTCAATTCGAATAAAATTATCTGAATACCCTACACATCCTAACTCAGATTAATTAATTTAGCGACTAGGGTATTTAATCGACTAAGGTGTTATATCCATAACCAAAATTCTTATTAATTTCGACTCCTCTTTCGTTGAGATGAGAAAAAATTTTCTCCGATACGTGAGACTGAGATGCCACCAATATTTTCCCATGCTTTTTGCTATATTGAAATGACCGAGATTTTCATAGCCTTCTCTAAGATAAGTTTATCCACCAATAAATGTTCCTCGCCGTGTTCCTATCCAGATCAGTTATAATGAGCTCTCCCGAATCATTCTCATCGTTTGCCATTGGTACCATTTTTGCAGACAAAGACCTGCAAGAACAACATGGAAATGTGAGGAAAAGACAGACAGGACAAAACAATGCTCACAGACAGAGGAGAGAGTTAATCATTTTAACATCTACTCGATACTCGATATAAGAATGTAAGATCTTTATTTCTAAAATAGGAAAAAAATAAATAAAAGAGGAAGAGAATCAATAACATAAAGGGGAAAATCCCGTCAACCCATTAAGGTGTAAGTGAAAACCCGAGAAGAGAGAGAGAGAGAGAGAGAAATAATGAGAGAGTCAAAGGCTAGCTCCGGCTCCTTAGGGCTTGAATGCTGCAAGAAAGCGTTCAAATATAGAATTTGGCTCCTTACGCCTTACATGCAAGACTACAAGAGATTTTCTTTTTTTCCCGGACCAATTATCTTATAATAAGGAATTTAAATTTAATCCATCTGGTTACAATATCAATATTCATATTTTTAGTTTACAATAACCTTAGCTAAAGCATTGATTAAATTAGATATTTTGGTACCTTAAAAAAAAAAAATCACTTGGAATGAAGAAAAATTAGTTTTTTATTTTATTTTATTTTTTTGAAAAAGAAGTATTATCCGAACATGTACCCAAGTATTATGGACACCTATTATAATTTTTCAGTTCCTTAGATAAGTCTTGAGAATATTTTATTTTCCGGCATGCATTTCTATATTCTGTGCAAAATCTAAGGGGAGTTTTCATTTCTTTTTTCTTTTATAAAATATACCTTTTCTTTTATTTATGGCCAAATTCTTTAGAGCATGTTTCAATCATGTGATTATATATGTTTTATGCTTCTTTACCATGAATTTTATAATTTCAGCTCTATTTCTATGCTTGCAGATCAAAATCGAATTGTATGTGACAAAAGTAATCTTGCACAATTTATTATTTCAGTGGGTTGTTGGATGTAAAATGTTATTCATCATACAAATTTGTTTACCAAATATGATCGTGAAAGGTCAAACAAATGAAATAGCAAATTGATTACGAAGTAAAATGATTATATGCAGATTGGTTCAAAATTTTCTTAGCTTTTGGGTGTTAAATCTACCATGGATCTTCCTTTTAACTACATTGACCTTAATTTTAAATTTGATTCATCACATTTCAGTTTAACCATAATCATATTCCTCTACCAAACTAGTTATTTTACTACCAAAAATGATAAAACTTCGACTACTTCATTCCATGCTACTCCCTTCATTGTCTCTAGATAGAGATAAATAAGAAAGATAGAGTAAGGATTTCATTATTTTAATTTCCAGTGTCTAACAACAATGCATTATTTATTGATACTTTACAAGTAACGAAACTTTATTTTGGTATCTATTTAATTTTATTTCTTGTTTTCCTAACTTTCTTTCATTTGATCTATATCTCTACCATATGATGCAAGTTAGTATTTTGTGCAAAGATTCTATAAACATTATAAATTCCAAGGTCAATTGTACATACATTCCCGTATGTTTCCTCTATGTACAGGTGTTCATAATTCGGTTCAATTCAGTTTAAGGGCCAAATAGAATCGAACCAAATTTCAAACAATTCGATTCAAATTCTTAATAAACTAAATTGTATTTCATAGTTCAAGGTTCTAAACTTATTCAATTCGGTTCAAACTACTTTTAAAACCACTTCATTATATTTTATAATACAAATAGTTAATGAAATTTTAAACCAAACATTGATGTTTAAAATGAAAAACATTATGCAAGAGTTAAAGCCATATAGTATTATGTCATAGTAATATTATATCTTATAAAGTATGAAAATTTGCTTGAGAGATGAAAAATGACAATAAAAGAAAAGGAATGGACAATAAAAGCTAAGTATGATAAAAGAGACAATAAAACAAAATATAAATAAGATTAAAATGAAATGTTAATATCATTTAAAAGTAAAAAATGTCACTTATTTTTTATTTTAAATAAGAAGCAGAGTAGTTTGGTTTGGTTTAACCTCCTAAATCAAACCACGAATTGTTTGAAGAACCTCTGAATCGAACTTAAATATAAAAGAATCGTATTTTGCGATTCGATTTAATGAATAACCCTATCTCTATATGCACTTAGCCCCTAATTTATTTTAAAATGTACAAACATACCCCCTTGTCTTGAAAAAAGATGTAATCGTTAATCCTATTACAACTTTTCTATCTATTTACGCACATAATCTACCATGTATTTTGTAAAATACCACTTATGCCCCCAAATTAACGTATTAGAGAATAGATAGAGAAAAGTGATCTTCTCCTAAAAAAAAAAAAAAACTATCTAAACCACTACATAGAGACTCCACAAATCAAAAGCTAATATTTGCTTATTAAAGTGATCAGTAAACATCTAAAGGAAAAAAAAAAAAAGTCAATTTGGATTTGTTTTTATGAATCGGACTTTTAGCCTTGAAATCCCTTCAATAGCTATGTTTGTTTCCTAGAGTCAAACCAAAAAGAAGTTATTGAAGACCATAATAGCAAAGAGACTATCAAGACTTGTAATATATCAACACAAAAAGACAGCTCAAGTTATCACACGAAAATAGGAGACTTAAGTCATTATGATTTTTAATCAAGTATATTAGAAAGTGTGGTATATGTACAAGTGCGATAGCTATAAACACAATGACTTATTATAGTGACTCATATGACTACGGTGTATCAAACATAGGTTTTGTAGATGTAAATGACAAATTTTAATAGTTCTAAACCTACTCCAATTGTAGATCAAAGTATATAGAGAAAACTAACAATAAAAAATGGGTGTTGACCATTTTACCAAGATTTGTTCTTCTTCTTCCTCTTTAACGGTTTTGGAGTCTTAATCCACTTGAAAGAGACCGTTATCCAAATTCATCGACATATAAAACCTCCTAGTGATACCCATTCTTCCAATTTGATGTAGTGGTTAGTTTTTTAAGAACCAATATCAACATGTGAATGGAGTTACAATATCTTTGTAACATGTACGTCTATAGAGATGCCTACAAAAATTATACCATGTCCACAAAATTTTCATCGAAGATTTTATGCCATAATAGTAACGCTCTCTGACAATCGTGTTGTTGCTTAAGATTTTCAATGAATGAGATGTTGGCCTTTTAAAGTGTTTTTTTCCCCCTTCTTCTTTTCTAGACTTTTTCTAATTGCAATTTTTGAATAGCTTTTAGTTGTAGGAAAAGAAGGGAAGAAGAAAGGGCATAAATGGAATTGCTGCATCCTACGTGAATGGATGGAAATGTTATAACGGGAGTAATGGTTGCATTTTTTTTCAAGATGAGGGGTTATATTTGCACATTTTGAAAGAAGGGTAAGCTAAGTGCATATAAGGTCAACATAAGGGGATGTTTGTACAGTTTACCTTAACTTTGGTAATATTAAAACCCTAACCATCTACCTATCCATCTTTGGCATTTTACATCTTTTACAAAGTATTTTATTGACGATATTTAAATGCTCCACATTCATGAATTAGAAATTTGAATTTAGATAAAAGTTAATTGCAAAAAAGAATTATTCTATTTTTCAATAAATTATGCTAACACATGCTCCATATTGATATATTACATCTATCACTTATTTCTTCATGTATCTTCAAATGTGATCTTGGTGTTTGCATCATAACATTCGAATAAACTATATAGGAATGATTTGGAAAAGGTTGATTATCTTCTTAAAAAAACAATGACAACGTAAAAATCCGTTTCCACAACTTTTTCCCAACTTGACTAAAAGAAAATTGTCATAATGGATTCTTACCATTGTAAGTATTAGCCAACCATATAGACTCATTTCATTTTTTTTTTAAATAAACTATTTTATATTTTATTTAATTGGTCTAGTAATTAATATCTTTTATTTTGTACATACATTTCATGATACACATTTACAAGTAATATATAATTTAAAAAATCTTTCATGTTATCGTACTTTATAGTCTAAACATTTACAGAGGGCTAAATTTAAAATTGAGCTTTAAGCCCATTAATTAAAGTGGATTTAACTCTTTAGGCTAACGTAATTAGGCCTAAAGAGTCAAGCTTACATATTTTTGAGATAACCAAGAAAGATTTGGTATAGTAGGCTTAAAGTAAACCTAGTAGATCAATCTACCCCATTCAACCTTTCTCACTTTAGTTCACACTAAGGAAATAAGGCCACTATTAGGCCTAAACTCAGAAAAGAGGATCTATTTTAGGCCCATAAAAGAAATGATCAATTATAGTCATTGATTACCATCACAATCTGATGGATGGGATCAATAATCAATTTCTATAAATACTAGATCCCCTTCACCATTTAGATGTAAGAAAACTTTGACCAATGTAGTTACTCTACCAAACTACTTACTCAAATGAATCAAACACTCAACTTTTTTAAGAACTCTCACCCTGTTTATAGTAAACACTACAGTTTAATACTATTCAACTCCTCCACTTGTCTTACCCTATGTTAGAGCTTCATTGAGACTAGCTACTCCTCCTACCTTTCAAGTCCTCATTTGATCACCCTACAAATACTACTTAAGTCAAGTCATTTCCTTTTGTTGTGTGAAACGTGTTTGTTGTGAAGCATGCACACAACCTTTACATTTGAACTCTCTTTATATGAGACAAGTGCACTTAGCAAATTCTAATATAGTGAATGTAAGTTTGAGTTAATCCCTTAGAGACTGTGAATGCTAATACTAACCCTAGCTCTATTATTTAACCATAAAATCATGATGAATATGACTAAATTAAAAGGAACTAAAGTTAACTAACTAAACTAATTCCAAGACTCAACCAAGCAATTGGAAAGTAATAAACTTAAGAACTACTTTAAGAAAGAGAATAACATATCTATAACTTGTTTCCACTAGAATTCTTCATGTGACCTCATAAAATTCATTCAATTCCATCTTTAGTTTCATTGATCGAGAAAATTCTCAATTTAAACTAGTATCTTTGTCAAGCATATTAACCTTGACCCTAAAATATCTACTAGAATCTCTTCACTAATAGCTTATTCTAGGATAGAATTAACTAACAATGAATTCCCATGAAAAGATAACAACTTTCTGAAAGAACCTTATCTCTAAGTACATATGAAATCTCCTTCAATTATGTCAAGATTTAATTTCACAAGAGGCTTCTCAATCTTCATGCATAATATCAAGTATTTATAGCTAAGAGATATCAATTAACAATAAAGAACACGTAATTGAATCAAGAAATTAGAAACCATATTGAAATTCAACAATTAATTCAATAATCACATGAGAACCCTAGGTTCCACAAGCTAAGATACTAGAATTTAAGATCTACTCATGATAAAGAAAGTAAATTACAGCAAAAACAATGAAAAATCCATGAAAAACCCCTTTTGATTATATTGAATCTTCCCAATCTTAAAGTTTTGATGATGCTTCCCCTTAGTCCTCTTTTGCTCTTGAAGTCTCTTCTTTTTGGATCTTAAAAAGTTTCCTTGAAAACCCTCAAATCCCCTTTTCTATTGAAGATAAAAGTCACAATTGGTGGCATTTGACATGACCTAGGATATAGTTACATCTCATAAGTTATGTAATTCTATGTTCCTTAAGTGCAAAATTCATTCTTGGTTGAATATAACCTAGGACACGGCTATGTCCCAATGGTCGTGTAACTTCCTATGCAAAATTAGGCTTTTCTTCTCCTAGGTGGACATGACTAAGGAAACGGTCACGTCCCACTAGTTATGTCAAAATCTATGACTAGATTTCTTATCCTCATATATTGAGTCTCTTGGTTGGACATGATCATGTTAGCTCGGCCATGTCCTACTTCAAAATTCCATAACTTCTTTATTTGAGTTTGAATTGATTAAAACTCGATTCCTTTTCTTCATTTTCATTTCGAGAATATGTCCAAACCCTAAAATCAAACTATTACTCAACTAAGTACCAAATTCTTTAAAATTAATTCAAAATTATAAGGGAAATGCTATTAAATCACTATGATAAATATATCCAAATTAAGATTCATCAAACTTCCCTATACTTTAGCATTTGCTTATCCCCAAGCAAATAAATCAAACAAAGAAATTGGGACAAGAAACAGTTAATAAAATTTATTACCATTTAAGAAACCGGCTAATAATTACACTTAACTCGAAAAAAATTACGAAACAATCCTCAATTAACTTGTGATAGTAAAGTTAATCAATTTCTCACTTAACAATTTCATTTTTCCACCTGACCATATTCAAATTTTCCAAAAAAAAAAAAAAACTTAATGCCATGATTCACTAGTTAATCTATGTAAGTAAAAGTTTACTCAAACCATGTAACCAAGGATTCCTAAACTCAAATCAAATTTAACATCTCGTTAGCTAAGAAAGAGTCCAAAAAATTTTATCGTATTAGCTAAAGTGTATGCAGCTATCTTGTCAATCTTGTTAAGCATCATAATCTAGTATAAATATATTTTATATCCACTCATCCTCTAGTTATCCTCCTAGTATATAGTTTTGTCTGAAGGCTTTTCAATTCATTTTATTTACTTTATTTAAGCCCAATTATTTGTTATTTTTAAGGACAATTGCATTGGCAGTAAGAAAAGACCTCACTCTTCTAATAAACCAAGACCAATCCATATCAACTTAGCCCTCATATTAGCGGCAGGAAAGAACCTTGCTCTTCTAACGAACCATGATCAACCGTTACCAACTTATCTTTCATGCTTACATTAGCATTGGCATTAGCAACAAAATTCAAACCTCACTCTTCTAACAAAACAAGGCAAATCCTTATCAATTTTTCCTTTTTCTATGTTCATTTATTCATTCATTTATTATTATTATTTCACCTCTAACTAATTTGACTTTTTATAGAATTCTTAAAAGACAAATTCATTTATTTGTTTACTAAGGATTATAGGACTATAAAAATTTCCAAAAGAAAAGTATACATTAACGTAAATTTGAAAATAATTATGACTAACTCCCAACTAGTGACATTGCTCCAATCTCAAGTTCTAAAATCTTAGGCTAAATAACTCGTAAACTTTGCCCTATAAAAATTTCACTAATCAACTCTAGCAATGTAATAAGATCAATATTAATCAAGGTATTGATTAGATTTCAATTTAGCCCAATTAATTAATTCAAATCCCAAAAATTGTTAATTACCCATTGCAAGTTAACTAATACATTAATTAGGTCAAATGTCAAAGATTGGTTTCCTAAGTAGTAACAAATTTTATATATTCCCCTTCCCCACACTTAGTAACATACATTGTCCCCAATGTATGACCAATAAATTACAATAAAAAATATGAAACAAATAAAAACACCATAGGGGAAAAAGGGAATAAAAGGGAAAAAAGTCAAATTAAAAAGACCTAACAATTCCTTGTCATTCGAGTAGCATGTAGAAAAGTTCATATCTCGGGGTCCATCATTTGTACATGTCCATTCTACGTATGCCTTTGCCAACTAACTACTAAAAAAATGAAAGAAAGTGAAAATAAAATAAAAAAAAATAAAAAGAAAAGAAAAAATGTCCAAGCTAATGTGGCAAGGCATAAGATATATATCAACAAAATATTACAAACACTGAAAAAGAAACTAGGAAGAGGGATTGTAACCCCCATCTCCATCGTCTTCATCCTCCTCATTTACATCTTCCATAGCTTTGCCTTTGTCGTCTTCTTGTTCCTCCTCTCCTTCTCTCTCTTCCTCATCTTCCTCTTCATCATCACTTTCATTCAAAACAAATTATTGCATCTTAAGAAATTTTTCCAACCTATCTTGTTGGATATGGAGTCAATCTACACTTTTTCATACATATCGAATCTCATTCAACAATAGTTCAACCTTATCATCATATTTGATCATCACCAACTATCCTTCAGTTTGGTATTCCCCCCACCTCCCATGGTTGCTAGATGGCAATAGATTCATATGCCTAAAAGAACTAAGCCTCATGGGGGCAACTTGAGCAACTAAAGTCTACAAATACCAATCCACTTAATGAGACCACATTGCCTAAACCAAAAGGTTCATGTAAGGACTACAACAAATTTATCCTTTTGTGTATGTAGTGGTCACTTGGTAATGAAAGAACTCAACTAACTTAATTGCTAAGTCAATTGGATATTTTCGAATCATGCTATACAAATAGAAGATATCATTATTTGAGATCACACTATTACTCTTTACTCTCCTTGTTTAAGTATGGGAGAGTAGCCATATAGTACCCTGTATTCAGGTCTCTTCAATTGGATGCTTCACTCACCTTAGGTTCATAGGGGTCATCTACAACAATCTTACCCCAAAACTTATTAGGGGTAAATGAAACTCATTAGACCATATATAACTCTCCTCATAAAGCCCGATATAAACACCTATTTGAGCAATAGACATTTTGCATGACTTCCCATTCACTATGAAGTGGATTTTCCACTTTGTACCCATACTCGAAACACCCTCTTTATCTAGCTTGTAGGTACATAAGAACTCCAATGCGAGTTCCTTATAGACCAAAGCTTGTAAGGAGAGGAATTTTTACTATACAGTGCCTTCTAACAATACCTTCATATCATTCATCAAGTTTAACTACTCTACCACTTCCCAATCCAAATGTAAAGTTTTGTTAAACTCTTTATCCTTTAACAAGTTGTATCAAGTTGAATGATAAGCTTCTTTAAACTGGAGCATAGGGGTGAACCAAAGGAGAGAGAGTTAGTAATGGTTCTATGAGGGCTCCCTCTTAAGTAGAGGAAGATGCAACCATTTTGACCTTTTGCTAAATGGGTTGTTTTTCACGGTTTAACATGGTAACCTAAAGGAAAAAACAAATCAAATTAAGCACATAACATCTTCCCCACACTTAGAAGTAACTAAGGAGCAATTTCAATCAAGTATAGTGAGAAAATAATATAGAAAACTTCATTAGGACATTTCATCAAACACTTAGAGGGCATTAGTATAACTAGTTGACTCAAGCAAATGCAACCATACAAGTATACAACTAGCTACAATAATTGGCTCTTGATGATACAAGAAACATGATGTTCACCCTACATCTATCTTGGAATCGCATCAACGTCCCTAAATCAACACCAATTACTAAAACCTTAAGTAGCAAGAACAAGAGTTTCACTTGCAAATTAGAGCAAAATCTTATGCAAAAATTGTGTTTAATGAAGTAGAAAATATAAACTCTCCATAAATGCACTCAAAAATATGAACATGAAAAAATCGATAGCAAGCAACTATGAGTGCCATTTTCAAATGACATGGTTGTGTCCTATGTAATCTATCAAGAAATCCAAATTATAACTAGTTAAAAAATAGTCAAAACATGTCTAGATGCATCAAACTTACTTCATAAAACAAAGCCCTAATTTTCTTCCACTCAAATTCATGAACAATATTTACTCAAGACATTATGTTAAAACAAAAACAAGAAGAAAAGTGGAGTAGAAGAAGAAAAACACCTGGATTTCCCTAAGATCATTGTAAGAACAAGTTGAGTGTATGGATTATGTAAGAGAAAGAGCAGTATGTAAGGTACTTATGTGCCTATTGAATGAGATAAAAGGAAGAGTGAATGAATGATTGTGTTTGAAGTGGGGAGAAACTAATCATGTATACCCTTTTTATTTTTCTTCATTGCTACACAAATACGCTGGGTAGAAGGGGCACTTTTTGTTCATGTCTAGGCGCACACAGGCAAGGATATGATTATGTCCTCGTACTTGTGTAACTCTCTGTTCTTAGGCACATTGTAGCGCCTGATTGCATACAATCATGTCATCATGCTGTATAACTTTCTATATATATATATATATATATGTATATGTATGTATGTATATTAAATCAACCTATTGCTAAAACACTACTAATGAATAAAATTAAAATTTAATCAAAATTAGAATAAAATAAAAGAAATAAAGTGCAATCAAAATAAAATTAGACAAAACAAAAATAAAATAAAGGTTAGACATAAGTAGCCTCCTAAGAAGCACTATAGTTAACATCAATATCTCAATGTGATACATTTTTCTTACTTATGATTCTTCCATAAGATAGAGATAAAACTCTTTCCATCTATCGTTCTCAAAATTTCCACCCAAGTATAACTTCAACCGTCGCCCATTGACTTTGAAGGTCCCCTTGTTTGGGTGTGCAACTTTAACCATCCCATACAAGAAAATGACTATGAATGGTCCAAACTACTTGAATTTCAACTTCCTCAAGATAGTCACAAGCGTAAATTATATAAGAGGACATAGTCCCCTTCTCTGAATTGTCGGCCTTGCTTGATTCTCTAATCATGGTACTTTTTGGTTCTTTCCTTATAGAACCTTGAATTCTCATAGGCTATGGCTCACCACTGGTCAAGCTCATTCGACCGAAGCTTCCTATAAGCACTTGGAATCTCAAAATCAAGATTAGCACTTTTAAGAGCTTAGTAAGCTTTATGTTCAATCTCTATCGATAAGTAATAAGCCTTCCCACACAAATCTATTTAGTATTTTGTAAACGGTCTTATGTGCCTATAGAGCATCATCAAACTTTTTCGAAAAATCCTTCTTATGGTGCTTTATGGTTTTCTCCAAAATCCACTTAAGATCCCAATTAACAACTTCCGCTTAACCACTAGTTTAGGGATGGCAAGGAGTAGCTACCTTATGTATGACAGCATAATGTTTCAACAGTTGCTCGAGTTTAGTGTTGCAAAAGTGTGTTCCCTTATCACTTATAATCACCTTAGTAATACCAAAACAAGAAAATTGGTCTTTTAAAAGTTTCTTTATTACCTAACATCATTAGTGGGTAAGGCTTTAGCCTCAACTCGTTTCAAGACATAATTAGTGGTCACTAGGATATATTTATTTCCATGAGAGTTTAGGAAAGGGCCCATGAAGTCGATCCCCCACGCATTAAACACCTTACACTCTAAGATGAGGTTTTGTAGCATCTCATCCCCATAAGATATATTTGCTATCTGTTGACAACTATTACAAAGCTCAACGTATATTTAGGTGTCTTTAAATAGTGTAGGCTAATAAAACCTAACCTCTAAGACCTTGTTACTGACCCTGATTGTTCGGTTTTCGTTTATTCTTCTTAATTTGATTTATATCGAACCCTATACTTATTCAATATAAACTCCTGACTAAAAATTAAGGAAAATATGGTTCTTTTAATTTTGAATACTTTTTAGAGTTACCACTCAATCAAAGTTGGGAAAGAGGTAGGTTGGGATCAATTAGATGAATTAATTCTAACCTAACCACCAGTCCATAAGAAAACCAATTTCATAAAAACTGACTTTTGAAAATCATAGATTCTTAGATTCGAGAACTATCCTATTAGACCTTAACTAGGTATCGTTTTTAATCTTATGAATTTAAGTTTATTATACAAGATACCCTTTTATTCAAATCTCCAAGTAAATTAAAAAAAAAATAAAACTATATCTGCTTATAAAAATGACGAAATTGAAAAATTACTTACATAAGGAGAAAAATAATTTTTACATATTTTAAGTCACCTCGTAGTTTCCTATAAATACCTACGTACTCGCTATTCGCAATTAGACTTTCGTAGTTCACTACTATTAAACTTTAGACATGCTTGTTTCTTTTAATTTTGAAAATAGTCTATAATATCCCATAAATCAGCAATCAAAACATGAACATCTAAGTATTAGGACAGAGCCTTATCCTTATATGATTAGAATCAATAATAAATTTGAGGTATTCAGGAAAGTAAATCAAGTAGGCTAGAAACTTACGAAAAACATGATAACCCTAATTGAAAAATCATCGTACGTTTAGAAGTTAAAAATATAATAAAATATTAAGAATATAATCAAGATAGTCAAAATTTGCTCTATATGAAACCCTAAAGTTAAGTTTAAGGCAATCGTACCTACATTTAGGGCTTTCGGGAAAAGTTATCTAATTGAACCCAAACTTTACGACTAAAATAGAAAAGTTAGTCAAAGTGACTTAGTGAAGTTAGATTTGAAAATAGTTGTCCAAAATCTCAATTTTGCCCTTAGAAGTAAGATTATTTAATATAATACTAAAACGTTCAGAATTGCTAAAATCGAACTTGGATTGCAACGAAAACTTAAAAATAAGTTAATTAAGCTATAAAATGAGATAATATAGTATTATTTACTATATAAATATACTCGTATTTTTATGAGTATACTCAGTATAAATAATAATTATACCCGTAAATTAACCCTAAATTACTTAATTATATATATATATATATATTATGTATTGAATTCATGAAAATAACTAAGAAATATATCTTAAAAATAAAGGAGATGTTAGAATCATAATTAGACTGGTATGTTTGTATACTATACGTGATATATACATTGGATATATGCTTGTATATTAGTAAAATAACTAAATACTATTATAATATATATAATATCAATATTTAAGTCAATTCCCTATCAAAACTTATCTAAAATCATTCCCAATTGTTGGAAGGGTTACGTGGCATGCCATAGGGGTTGGAATGCTGATTCAAAAAGCTGAATTATGAAGATAAGGCACCTCGTGCTTAATTTAATCAAGAAGAAAAAAAAAATAAACCAAAATAGAAGATAAATTCTTTCAACTGACTTTGGGGCAATATAAAAGGGTAAGAACTCTGGACGTGTGAAGTTTGGCAACATGGAATTTATGGAAGTAATAGGACAATTGTAGTAAATTAGGAAAATAAAAAAAGAAAAAAAATATAAAAACAAAGCAACCACCGTGCCTCCACTGTATCCAACCCAGACGACCACCTAACAACCAACCCAACTGGACACCACCAGTCCAGGCAGCATCTAGATCGTCCAAAAACCACCCAACCACCGTCAGTTATCATAACATCTAAGAACAGCTACGTCGATTTCTTACCCTGTTTTTCAATAATTTTTAAAAAATAGTAAATTCACCTAGAAAATTATGAAAAAAATTTGTAGTTAAGTTATTTCAAACATGTTTTCATGTGATATTTTTATTTTTGAAAAATTCAAAATATTTAGTATACTTACTTAAGAAAACTATTATCCATCCAAAGTTTGATTTGCAAAATAAATGTGTTAAATGATGTTGTTTCTAGCTCAAATTTTTTGTGTAAGATGTATATGATATATAGATAATTTCCATGTAGCCTGAATTTTTATTTGAATATTTTTAATATTTATTGCATTTTTGGCCTAAAAATAGCTCAAAAATAGGCTGGAATTGTGAAATAAATAGGAAATTATGAAATTAAATGATGAAATGGACATGTATTGATTTCTAATGAATAATAATAATGTTGGGACAGGTTGAAATCAATTTAGTGCAAAAAGGATTACAATTGAGTAAATTAAAATAATTCAAGAGTAAAATCGTAAATACGAATATATAGATGATAGATCAAAAACTTAAAACCAACTACTATTGAGTTCCTCATATTTTTAGGAGTCTATAGAAATTTTCAAGAAATTATATGGTAATCTGAGCTATTTATTACAAATTTACATAATAAAATAGCTTAGATAACAAACCAATACTCAATTCTAGTAGTAATAGGTTAAAATATGATAAATAGTTAAATAAAAACTATGTGTATGTCTACTGATCATATTAGATAAAAAGTGTATCTTTAATATATTTAATGATATTTTACTTATCGGGATTTGTTATATGTGTATTAGGGTTAGACAATACTTACATTATAGGGTTATATTGACAAATTAGGTAAAATATGGTTTAATAACATAAATTATATATAGTATAATAATATTTGATTATATACATATAACTATGTTAAAAACTCGAATTAGCTGTTAAAATTCATCTCTAGAAATAAAATCCGTAATATGTGTCGTTAGGTTTGTATGAATCCAACGATATTATTTTTATTAAAATCGGACAATCTTAGGTAATATAATCTATAAATTTATAGTATGACTAAAATGTATGTATTACAATAACCCTATCGAAATTGAAAGGTGATTTAACTAATTAAAAGTACGCTTTGATACAATTAAAACGATATATAATACGTAATAGTATAAATTACATATATTATTAATAATTAATAACTTAACTCGATATATATAAATATATATAATAAAACTATATATTGTAGTGATAATATATTCTTATATATATAACTGTTTTAGATAAAAACTTATTATTTTCGTAACTACTATGAAAACTGAATTTAGGTTTTATATATATAGGGCCTTTCAATGATTAGACCGTTGACGATACAAGTTTTCTAAAGTGAGTACCAAGACAAGAAAGTAGGATCAATGCTTCACAATATTTTGGGATATTATCTTAGAATATCTGGGGACTTCGATATATATTGACTTGTGATTGTAGTTAGCTGTTTGTGTGTATGCAACATTTATGGTTAGGTTTCGATTTATTGTAATGAGAGCTGAACTCCATAATATGGTTGTTCTGTAAATATTATTATGCTTGAATTATTTGAGCTTAGTTAATCACCTTAAAAAGATTAACTAACTCAAACTTGGCTTAACATCTAACCCGATATGCATCATAACCTACTAGAGATAACGATTAAGATTTTTTGGCTAAACACAGACTCCCTTCAATAAAAATAGTTGAAATAGTCTGTTACGCCCCGAAGCGGCAGAGTCGTAACAGCCCCCGCCATATAAACCATCCTAAAATAGAAATTGGCCTTACAACCGCTATCTTAGACTTGATCCACACAAGGCGTCCACGACTAACCCGCTTTGAAGTAGACAATTTGTAAATTAAACAAATCATTTACATAAAAAAAAGTGAGGAAATATATATATATATTATAATTCAGTTACTGCAGTTAAAGTTTACAATATTCCTCTATAATATATCTCCTAGTTCTTACATCATTCGGAAATGAAAAATAATTCTAAAGTAAAAACTTAGACCTTAAAATATGTGTTTATTCTTCAATGCTTTTCCTCACTCCCCAGGATCCAGCAGTTACTAGCTTCTGAGTAATTGGTTGCCGCTTCTTAGCCAGCACCTGCACGACGTCTATAGGGATGTGAGCAACCACAGCTCAGTAAGTAGGGACGGAGGACTTAAAACTACACCATACACACAACAAGGTTTTCAAGCACTTATTAGGTGCAATGCATGTGCAAGCAAATGCCATCGCACGACGTTGTCCAACCCGTCGTAAGATTAGAGAAATTGCGCTCGCTCTAATCCGGGTTGAGGAGTTACCGTTAATGCAACAGCTCACGACCAAACCCAGGCTTGTGTAATGGAGACCTTGCTCCTCCCGCGACTACCTTCGAACCACTGTCTTCACCCCCGCCGCGACCTCCTCTCCTGTCACTTAGTTCGACTGAGGATGAAGAAGGGACCATTTTGCAATCCTACGCTATCCCTTCCGAAGGGGTCGGTATTTGGCCGGAGAGTCCTAAATCCCTTAACGGGTTGCCATGCATGTTCGATTATGATTACTGGTTGATATTTAATTAAGTCCAGTTTAGGGTGATCAATCATTACATACAATTCATACAATATGTGCCAAAGCAACAAAGAAAATCATAGCATCACCCATAATCAAGCACATGCACACATTCAACTATCTAACAAGCACAACCAAGCATAATCTTAAGCCTCCAAAAATACAGCAACATATTAATCCCAACTTACCTCGACTCCTCGCTCGCTCACTCGAGGTCCGATTTGCTCAGGCCATCGCCGGTTATCCCTATAATACGAACGTGGTTTTAGCTTTTCATATAAATATTATAGGTTCGTTTTATCCTACAACGCTTATCGTTAGGTTTTGTTTAAGGTTTAATATGCCTAATTATCTAGGTATTAAGTCTTTTATAATTATTCTAGGTTTGGGGTTAGGTTCAGGTTTGGTTTTCGCATTGATTTCTGAACCAGGTTTTTAGTTCGATTTTTAAGTAATGTTTTAGATTCTAACCCTAAAAATCCGTTTCAACCTATAATGTGAAATTAATCACATTACTTCCCGATCTCCTATATACCATTATTACCCCTAGTCAGTATTTTATTACATCCGATACACTTAAATCCGTATTAGTGTACCGAATTTACTCATGTTGTGAGAAATTTTTACATTTTTCATATAATTACCTAAAATTGAATTTTGTTTTAGATTTGTTATGTTCTGATTTTCATTATTTTATTATCTAATTAAACCTAATTTTTCCATATTTATTAATTTTCAATTCTACATATTCCTAATTTTCTACATTTACCACATAACACCTTCATTAATTACAATTAACACTCCATAGACTAGGATTAAGTTTCCACATCAGAGATTAACATCCCTAAACATATAATTACCATCTAAATCAGTAATTACTATCCTAATCACCTAATTAACTCCAAATTACCCAATTTTTCCATCATTTTAGGGCTAAAAATTAACTTAAAAATTTCAAAAATTAATTTAAAAAAAAAATGGCTTCATAGCACTATTCTATGTCACATGAGCATCCTACAAAAAAATTTTGAGCCCCAAACTACATCCCTAAGCCTATTTAATTTCCGGTTTAATCATGCTCGGTTTTGAATAATTTGTTAAGGACCCTATATTTCCAGACATAATTAAACTAAATCAACATTTTTCCCTAAATCTACATACAATAAAACCTTAGAATAACAAGTTTCATAATTTTTTGGGCAAAATAACTAATTTTACAAAATTATACAAGAATCGGGCTGGAATTTGGACTCACCGGTTCAGGTGGCTTCGGCCACCGCGAGCCGCCGTGGCCTTATCGGCCGGCCTGGGCGCTGCCACCACCGTGTGGTGGTGGTGGCCGTCCACTTCCAGCTGCTCGTCTAGTGGGGGTTCCCTTTAGAAGCCCTAATTGCACAGATTTTTCTAATTTTTTTTCAAACCGAATTTTTCTCTCAATTTTCGACTCTCCCTAATTTTCTCTGATTCCAAACTGTCCAAATGAGTTCTTGGATTTTTCCTGCTATTTATAGGGCTTTAGTGTAATTATTGTGCATTAATTTGATGGGATTTTGCCCCAATTCCTTGATTTTTGGCTTTTTGTTTGTCCAATTCTTATTAGATAATTTTTCTTTTTCTGATTTGAACCTGCCACGACCTGATCTTGCTTTAGTTATCCACTTCTGATTTTTTTCTGATTTTTCTATAATTATTTTGTATTTTTCTTTAATTATTTACTTAGTTTTCGGCCAATTTCACTAATTACGCGTATTTTTATCTACACGTAAATACATGTAGGGTACATGTGAACATTCTTAAATATTATTTTGGTCATTCTAAAATTTTTAGTATACATATAATCTATCTCTAATAATTTATTAGTTATTATATTACGCTTTTTACCTTCTCGGTAATTAGCAGTTATTATGCTTAAAATTTGAAAATTTTATAGTCTCCTATTTTACTACTCATTTTCTTAAATTTAAGTTTACGGGGTCATTTTTACTAATATTTCTCTCAATAGTTTATAATTTGGGTGTGATCGGATCCTTTAGCCGATCGCCCTAAACCTTGAATTCTAAGTTCAATCTTACAGTTACTTGGCTGAACTTTGGGGCTTACATAGTCATTTCCCCATCCTTAGTCAAACTAAGTGACAAGAGAGAAGGTCACGGTAAGGTTGGAGGCTGTGGTTCGAAGGTAGTCAGGAGAGGAGGATGTTCTCCATTGCACAAACCCTAATTTGGTTTCAATCCATGAGTATGTGACATCAATCTCCTCAACCCAAATTAGAGCAAGCACAATTTCTCTAATCTCATGATGGACTAGATAACGTCATACAATAGCATTTGCTTATACATACATTACATCTAACTAACTTAATTGAAAACCCTACATATGATGTACTATATGCATACTTTTGTCTCCACCCCACTCACTAAGCAAGTTGTCACTCATTCCCCTATAGTTTGTTTTGCATATTCTAAATGGCTTACAAGTGCCTACCTAACACCAAAACTCTAGTAAACTAGGACGGGGAATGAGATACAGCAAGAAATGACCAGTTATTGCTTTTAGTATTAACTTTTTATTTTTTAAGAAAAACTACACAAAACTTCTCAACAGGCTTGGTAGTTTTCAATATTTTGGTCTGTATGTGAAATGACAGATACCTATAAGATTTACTACTACTCTTTTATAAAGTTAAATTACAAGTTTATTATTATAAACTATTTCAAAGGATTACTCTATAGGTTTATATCAAATAGGTATCAAATTGGACACTTTAAAGGGGTAGAGTTAAGTATACCTAATATAAACTAGGTCTAAGATAGCAGTTGTGAGAACAGTTTCTGTTAGAGGATGGCTCATACGATGAGACTGTTCCAACTTCACCTTTTCGGGGTATAACATAGTTAGGTTTATATTTTTTTGCCATTTAATTTTATTTAAGGAATACATTTAAAAGGAAAGGTCCTAATTTTATTTTACAAAATTCTAAAAAAAAAAAAAGCCTTAAAAAATAAGGTCTACTAGTTGATCTTTATTTTAATAAAGAAAATTTCCCAAGTGATTAAAAAAAATTATTTTTTTCTTTTCTTTTTCTTTTTTATAATTATTCAAATTTTTTTATTTTAAAAGAAAAAATATTTACAATATTTTATTCATGTAGAAATAAAATAAAATAACATAAAATAAATAAAATAAAAATAGTTTAGAAAGGGGAAAACTAAATAAAGAAAATAAACACTTTCCTCTTCTTCTTTTTTTAAATAATTACAATACAAATTAAGTAATAAAAAATATGAAAAATAAAAAATAAGGTACTAAAGTGAAAAAAATGGAAGGCCGAACCTATAAGGAAATCGGTATAGGTTAGATCCTATGTGTTAGAGTGGGTCAAATCCAGGTCAAATGACTCGGTCACATACAAGGCATGTGCTCTTGCGCAAGGAATAAGGGCTGCGGTTGAGTAGTGTGCTTATAATGATTCAGGCAACAAATCAAAGGTGTAAGAATGGATTCGTATGTTTCTTTTTGTGGAATAGGGGTTTAGAACCAACACCATAGCAAATTATGGTTGGTTTGCATAGTGATGCAAGGTGGTACGGTTGAGAGTAGAGAGAGAGTCCACGTAAAGTTGCTAAGGATGGTGCTTGAGGTGAATAGGAATGTCAATTTGGGGTTATTAGGGGTGTTGACGTTGCTGGGGTAGTTGGTTAGTTGTCAAATGTTGGTGAAGTGAGGGTTTCGTAGTGGTGGTTGCAATGTAGAGAGAGAAAGCATTGGTTTAACTCCAATGACAACTATTCAAATTAAAACAAAGGTTTTCCTGAGGCTCTTTGATGGTGAGAAGCTTAAGGAGTAGACTTTTTTTTCTTAGAAGTTGTCAAAGATGGGGAATTTCTAGAGAGAGTGATGGAGCATGCGGTTATTAGGTTTAGAGAGAAAAAGATTAGATTTTAGCTTTGGGGATGTGTTTTGAGTGGTTATTCTTCGATCAAATACACTCCCCAAACATCTATTTATACTAATAAAGCTTTACATCATCATGGAAAGTCAAAAATCAAATGAAATTCAACAAAATCAAATGAGTGGGTTTTAATTCACAATCATTAAATTTGATTCGATTTTGTTTAACAACTTCACGTGGAGCTAAAATCTCATATATCAAGCTTTTCATGATTTTCTTAATCTAATTTTGATAGGGAAATGGATGAATTTGGATGCGAAATTGATAAGATTCAAGACTATGCTAGGTGTAGCATATGATTAAACTAAGATCATGCAGAAATCACATGAAGAAGTGGCTCAAAACATAAGCCACTAAGCTAGAACAAAGGAGAAAAGAACTGGGGAAATCAAGTGAAAAATAACAAAATAGAAAGAAAATTGGGTATGATCATGTAAGGAACATGTGATCACATGCCTAGCCCGCTTTGCACTACATACACATGGCTTAAAAAAAGGAAACAAGTATGAGCAATGCCTGCATACATGGGCTTCAGCCCTACATTGACTAGGTTTTGACTTGGTTCGACTCTCTATAATTTTTTTTTTCTCTTCTCTTTTTTTAATAAATAAATAATTATAACACCAAACCTAATTCCAAGCCAAAATTAAATCCCAATTGGTTGGAGCTAAAATTAAATCATGTACGCACGCATTGATAAATAAAAATAAATAAATAAAATAATTTTTGAAATCATACTCAATTTAACGATTGTATGTACTTAGACCTATCTAACGCTAAAAATGAGATGATCCGTTCCATCTAACCTGTAACTCTAAAAATGACTTAAGACTTTTATTGTCCTAGAAATTCTATATTTCTAAAAAATTTATCTTCCTTAAAAAATTTATTTATTTTTATTTTTTAATTTTTTTGTACTTTTGAATTAGGACCTCTTTGTTGTGAAATTTGAGTAAAATTGTACCATAAAGATAAAAAAAAAATACCATTTTTTCCCTGAAGATGTACTTGCTTTAAGAAGCACTACAAATACTTAGCTAGCTAGCTATCCTAAACCTAATCTATAGGTGATTTCAGAGATGAGAGAAAGAAATTGTTCTATAGGGAAGAGAATCAAATGAAAGAATATGGGTATGTATCCGTAAATAGGCTAAACCTTGAAGATATTGATAAGCTCTAAATTGGCTATATTTTATTGAGTAATTTTTCATGATTTTTCCTTAAATTATGAATTTATTTTTAGAAAATGATACTTAATTGAATAAAATTTTATTTTCGAGGTTTTAAAATGATATGTGTGAGAAAGCAACAAGATAGAAACAAATTTCACTTAATTTAGAGTTAAAATGAGAAAGTTTTGAAGGTTTAAAAATCGATATACCCAAACAACATAACTGTGTTGTTTGTAGGCAATTTTTCAATGATTACTATGAGTCACATAACTACATCCTTGGTCATTTCGTTCCCATTTTTAGAAAAAAAAAGTGAGAGAGAGAAGATGCGTAGGCAATGAGTTACATAACCAGGGGATACAGTCGTGTCCTTGGTCGTGTCAATTGCAGCAATCCATATTTTTTATGTCGCCTATATAAAGTTTCTTTAAGGTTTTTTAGAGAGAACTTTTAAACAACCTTTTTTGAGAGAATTTCAAGAGAAGAACGCTCAAAAGAGCAAGACTTCAAGAAGACTGCAAGATTCAAATTTTATTAGATTTCATGATTCACTCTTTTACCTTTCTCTATTCTTTAATGCAAGATTGTTACTTTATCTTTGGTATCTAAGTCAGTGGACCTAGATCTAGTCATATGACATCGGTTTTATTAGATTTAATTGGTTCTCTATTTTCTTTCTTGATTCAACCATGTGTGCTTAATTCTTTAGATTGTTATTTCTGCGAATAGTGATCTAAACTTTGATATCTTATAAGAAAATTGAGAGATTTCTTATAAGATTAGATCTAGGCATAGTCGATACAGATTATTGGAAGATCTTTTTGGAATCTTGATTTATATTGTAGAGAATTCGTTGTGTAATAATTTGATCTTAAATCATGATATTGAGAAGAGATTCTAATAAGTAATTTTAAGATTAGGGTTAATTGACTTGAGAAAGTGATTAACTTTAATAGAGAATTCTCCTAGTCAAGAAAAATAAAAAATGAAATTAGATTATTTTTAGAGAAAATTACATGATAGATCTAAGGGAAATAAAGATCTAGATGCGATTTCCGAATCTTGAGTTAATCTATAATTTTATTGCTTTCTTGTTTAAGTTCTTTAATAACAATTAATTAGTTGATTAATTTAGTAAGTTGCTACAATTTAATTTAGGCTCTTTAAATTCTAGAACTCAAATTTGCTAGTTAGATAACAGAGATCTAGTGAGTATTAATAGCCAAAGTCCTTAAGGGATCGATACTTGGACTTAATTCACTACTATAATTTGATAGGTGTGCTTGCCTTATATCAATACCATCTTAGATGGGTTGTAAAAAAATGTTGCTTTAGAGTAGGCAGAAATTTCCAACAAAGTAAATCTTAATTGATCATCTTAGATAGATGGTTTTTCAAATCTTCAAATTTAACACTATCTTAGAGGGATAAATAAAGAGAATGTGAGCACCATCTTGGATTGATGGATCTTAGGTGCTTCATCTTAGATTGATGGATTTGAAAAATATGATACCATCTTGGATTAATGGATCTTGATAAAAAAAATTGTCATCATTATGGATTGATGTATATTGAAAATTTGATACCATCTTAGATTGATGGATTTCAAACTTTTTCGCCATCTTTGAATGATAGGTTTAAAAAATTAAATGACCATCTTAGATTGATGGGTTTAGTGCTATGTTAGATTGATGGGTCATTTTATTCACCATCTTGGATTGATGGTAGCAAAACCTTATCGCCATCTTGGGTTAATGGACTTTGAAATCTATTACCATCTTAGATTGATGGGCTTGAAAGTTCTATTACCATTTTGGAATGATGGGCTTTTTGTTCACCATCTTGGATTGATCAATCTTAATTTAAAACATTTTTCTACAATACAATTTTATCACAAAAACTGAGCTACTAGGGTCACTTGACCTAGTTGCTAGGGGCTAGGCCTCCTAAGTTAATAAAAAGAGGTCTTGGATTAGACAATAGGGATTGGGTCCCTTTAGGTGAAAAAACGGTCAATAAGACCTAGTAGAAAGAAGAACTTTAAAACAAAGGTAGGACTCGTGCTAGAAAAATGTTTGAAAGTGACGAAACGAGGTACTAAAGCCAATGATATCCAAAATATTGCACTTTAGAATTTTCCAAAAAAATAAAATTTTCAATTTAGGACTTTTTTTAGAAATTTTCTTAAATAAACCAAATTGGGTTAAAAATATAAATCCGGCATATTTTCAAAATTAAAACAAACCCAAACCACTAAAGTTTTTACGAAAAAGAACTACGTACATCTGATCCCGAATAGCGAGTACATTGGCACCTAAGGGCGACGATAAAAATATAAAATAAAAAACCTATTTTCCCTTTTTTCTTTAGTTTAGGTTACTCAAATGATCCAATTTGGTTAAATAACAAAGTTCTATTTTATAGAATTGAAAAGTGATTTTTAAGATTAATATTAAAATTGGAAAGTTAATGGTACTAGTAAAGGTTTAAAAAACCTAACCCTTAGATCCAAATCTTTGGTTTCTAAAACTGTTTTTTTATAAAATTGGTTTAATCGATAAATTAGTAACTAAGTTATAACTAATCCATCCAATTTGTTATAACTTAACTCTTTTTTTGCGACTCCAGTTAAGTGGCGACTCCAATACATTTTCAAAATAAAAACCATTTTTTCTTTAAACTCTAGTCGATGGTTAGTATTAATTAAACGAGAAAGGTTTAATACTGTTTGGTTTAGAGAAAATTTATTTAAAAAGAACCGAGAGGAAAAAACCAAACTTAACAGCTTGGCGACTTTATTGGGAATCGTCAAGAGGGTTAGCCATCTAACTTTCCAAAATTAAAATTAATCTCTAAAAATCACCTCAGTGCTATTTATTTACTCATTTCTTTAATTATTTGTGTAATAATTGAACTAACATTTCTATAGGTTTAGTTTTAATGGTTTGACTGTTTTGGGGTAGGGGGAATTTATTTTATGTACCATGAATGCATGATAGATACGGTCGAACTCGAGTCGTCTTAAGATACTAGGATGGGGAGCCATTGTATAAGTTCTAAGCGTAGTAGAGTAACTACTGTTCGAGGCCAATTAGGCTACCCTACTTAAACTTCGATATGACTAAGGAGCCATTTTTTAGAAACACGCAAGGTCATAGAGTTTAAGGACCTCTAGAACCTACTCTTCTTGCATACATTCTTCAGGGTCAACAAATAACTAACAATGCAACATCGTTATAAAAAAAAGAGAGAGAGAGAGAGAGAGAAAGTAAAAATGATAAAAACCCGAAGTTTCTTTCCCTATATTTTTCTTAGAATTCATGTACATAAGAAATCTTTTGTAATTTCTTTTGATATAAATAGTCTTTTCTTTGTAATTTACGTTTTCCTTGTAATTTTTCAGAAATGGCTAGCTTATCCAACACCAAGGTCTTCACTAAAGAGATTCATGTCCATAAGCCTACAAACCTAGAGCCTATACTCAACCAATGGTTTCAACCCTTCAACCCAAGAGAACAAGAGTTCATTACCAATAAGATTAAACCCATACTCTCACTATCCAAGGTGAACATTAACATTACACTAGTAACTTAGTCCATTTCTAGGAGCCTAAAGAAGTCACATTCCGTTTTGGGCCAGATCTAATCAGCCTAACTCTAGAAGAATACACCCAACTACTTCAAGCCCTTCCCTTGGATAAAATATACATTCCAAAACTCAACTTCAGTCCAGCTTACATTTTTTCAAAATTCTTGGGAATTCGTAAGATCAAAGTAAATGAGGCCCTGAATGATTGCAACAAATACGTCATCAAGATATGGGATCTAATCCATTAGTTCTAAAACAGACCCAGCCCCAACAAACGGGCTCTATTTCTTAGTAATTGGAGGGAAACTCGAATCAAGGCCTACATATTAGCAGTATTTGCTACCATCTTATTTCCAAGCGGGTCTTTTCTTATACACTTTAGGGTAGCAGAATTAATGGCTCAGTTCTAGGAAGGGAAGTCTTATATTCTTGCCATGCTTACTGAACAAATAAAGAACCTCAATTTCCTTAAGAAAAGAGGTTATGGAGATCTCAGGTCAAGCATAGTACTATTAATGGTATGGTTCATCAGCAATATTAAATGCCTTGGGTTAGACTTGATAAGGGGTGCATTCACTAATAAGATTGATCTTATTGACTTTTTCATTGATAAGATCAAATTTCGAGAAAATATCCCTACTCTTCTCTAGATAAAAGTTCTATAAGATTTCTGGGTCGAAGACATACTATGGACCACCAAATGGAGCAATTACACTAAGGTCATACTAGTTTGTAAAGATTATCGTGCCATACCATTAATTAGAATAAGTTGATGTACAAGCTACTGTCCAAACAACATGGTGAGGCAATTTAGGGGGATCTAGAACATAGTTTACAGTCCTTTAGTAAAGCCATTCACTCTTAACCTCGAAGAGCCTTACTCCACAAAAAAGGCGTCAAAGCTTGACAGGATCAAAGCTTGGTGGGATACTAGGACCATAAGCCCAAACATTGATTTGAGCGAATTCATAGGAGAAGTAGACAAACAATGGGTCACCAAAGAGTACTTATATGATCAACTTCACAAGGCAAGCATGATGCAGTATCGAGCAACAAAAGTCCTTTAACCTTCCTCCGCAAATGCTAGCTTCGAAATGGTAACCTACAAGGACCAAGTAAAAGCTCGTATGGAGGTCCTATACAATGAAAAGGATAGGTGGGAAAACCTTTCCCGAGAGTCTAGGCAAAGATCGCATGCCTTAGAACACTAGTTAAAGATGGCCCAAAAGAAAATCCAAGAGTTTGAGGAAGCAACTGAGCATAGGCAAAAGCGGGGTAAAGCAGTGGCTGTCGAACCCAACAACTAGAAGCGGAAAATTTCATTTGGCCTACAAAAGAAAAGAAGATTAGTGTAGATAAATTTATATTTTTCTTTTCTTTCAGGTAATAAAACTTCAGGAATTAAAGAATAATATATAACTTGCCGTTTTGTTAAGCTAATCGTCAACCCCTTCCTTTTCATCCGTATGGCACACTTGCATTTCATTTATTTTAGTTCCATATTTTCAAAAATTAAAATATTCATGTGCTAACTTGTTGAGAGGTGATCATAAATCCAGGTCGCCAAGATAGCTCCCAAACATCAAATCTTCTAAAGAAGTCTTATCAGAACCTGCTCTTAAAACAAAATGGCCAACCAAAGAAACGACAACACCAATAATAGCAGTGTCAAGAGGTTATTGATCCCACTAAGCTGAGGTTCCAATATTTTGAATGAACAATAGGGAAGATCGCAGATCAACTGAGCTTTCTTACTGACAACATCGCCATGCTTAGGTTTACGGCTCCATCAAATAAAGAAAGTTCTAAAGCCTAATATAGGAAAAATGCTGAAACCCCAACCTTCGAAGCCAAAGAAGCCTAACCTAAGGTCAACTAGGCTTTTGAATTGTTCGAGACAAAAGGGGTCTTTCCAAAGGTCAACCCAACTTTCTAGCCGAATACTTACTCGTTTCCGATCAATCCAAAGCCTGAAACTGATTAAGACAAATTGAAAGAGCTTGAGAAGTGATTGACTTAACAAATCACTGAAAACATGAAAATGCTCGAAAGGAATGATGGATCTAGCATATTAGTATAACAAACTTCTTTGCCTACAACTATGGAACCTTCCTAGAAAAATTCCAAGTACTTGACTTCGAAAAATACAATAAGATTAGATGCCCTAAGCTGTACACCTGACTATATGTACACAAGATAGGCAAGTATGTGCAATATGATCAACTCATGGTCCAAACTTTTCAGGACAGCCTAACTTGCCTTGCTTTGACTTGGTATGCCCAATTGGAGCTAAACCAAATAAACACATGGGAAAAGCTAGCTAAGGCGTTTTCTGAGCAATATAGGTTCAATGTTAAGGAGGCACCAACTATGATGGACTTAGTCACCCAAAAGAAGAGGCACAATGAATCTTTTAAAGAATATACCCAAAGGTCGAGGTCCCTAGCTGCAAAGGTATCTACCCCCATGACTGAGAAAAAGATAACTTCAACTTTCATCAACACTCTTGAGAGATCCTACTTCACTCACCTAATCAGATAAGCCTCTTCTAGCTTTGCAGAAGCAGTAGTCGTAGGATGTTAGATTGAAAGTGTTATCTCTTCCGACAAGTTACAAGAGACATCAGACAGAAAAGCACCCTTTATTAAACCTACCACTAACAAGCCCAGAGAAGCTACTGTTAGCATGATCAATTCGAATACCAGACCTAATGCCCAGGTCTCTTTCAAGGCAAATCCTCCACCAGCTTAACAATAATACAAAAGCCCACTACAAAAGCCTACCACAAGTTAGTAGGGCCCTAAGGCAGTCCACCAAAATACCCATTCTACTTAGTCAAGTACTTAAAAAACTAAGAAAAGATAGTCTACTCCATTCTGAGGCTCCTAGTGAAAGGTACAAGCTAAGATTTTTTTATCTTATTGCAAGGTGTCAATATCATCTAAGGTAAGTGGACCATTCAACTAACTCGTATTGGAGGTTAAGGAACAAAATTCAAGACTTAATTGACAAAGGCATAGTACAACTAGATTTTGTAAAGGCTCTTACCCCAAACGTAAACAACAACCCCCTGCCTAACCATGGGCCCATCATCAATATGATATTTGACAACTCAAAGCCCGCCATCAACATGATCAATTCCAACCGAGAGCCCAAGGTCTATAGATTCTATAGACAAGAGGAGAAGCAAATTCTACAAACCAAACGGTACACCTTCCATGTGCCTGTAGCCCCCAAAAATTATAAAATTGCCCCTCTCAACTACTAATCATTAAATCAAGGGTAATCAAGCTCACTCATAGGAGAGATTACCTACTCTGGTAGAATCTACGATCCAAGGGAAGACCTAAAAAAGAAGGCTATACTGGAAAGGCCAAACAATGAACCAGCTGAACATGAAGAAGGATTGTCTGCCTTCACTAAAATAATCAAGTCTAGCAAGTATAAAGTAATGGATCAACTCGCTAAGACTCCAGCACAAATATCCCTCATGAGTTTATTGATGGCATCGGAGCCGCATCAAGAAGCTTTGTGAAGTCAAAGTCCTTCGTGAAATACCGGTTGAAAGGATTAGGTCTGTCACCAACTCTATCTTCACTATGGATTAGATTTCTTTCTCCATCAAGAAACTGAGCGAAAAAGGTAACCAACACACTAAGCCTCTATTCATAATAATGAGGGTAAACAGCATCATCACAACAAAAGTCCTCATTGACAATGGGTCATCCTTAAATGTCTGTCTTCTAGCCACCCTAGATCTATTGAGCATTGATACGACCGCTATCAATCTAAGTTTGACAATAATGAGAGATTTGGATAGATTTAAGAGAGAAATTATAGGAGAGATCAACTTACCAGTTGACATCAGCCCACAAACAATCAACATCCAATTCTAAGTTTTAGACATCCTAAGGACCTTCAACCTATTACTAGGAAGGACTTAGATACACTCAACAGGGGTCATACCTTCGAGTCTACAACAAAAGGTCAAGTTCATCTCCAATGGCTAAGTCATCACGATTCTGGGTGACTAGGATTACGAAATTTATAAAGAAATGGCCATACCCTATATTGGTACTGAGGAGTAAGAAGACTCTGGACTTGAAATATTTGAAAAGGTGTACATGATTATTGATCAAGAGAAAGATGAGAGGCCAAAGTTCAAAGAGGACCAGTTTGGAACCTATGGACTAGGCTACATGCCAACTCCGATGGAAGAGTTGCAAAGAATGCAAGCTAAGGGTAGAAAAGGTAACCGGTTGTATTACACCTAAATGACCTTCCCACCATTGTCAGAAACTTTCATTTAGGTCAATGTCTAGAATTCAGAGCCTACCAAAGAGGACACCTCCAGCAAAAATAAAATAGCTAGCCCATCCAATAAGTCCCAACACTTGAATAATTAGTTCTCCATCCCTATGAATAGCAATAAGTCTTCCCTAGGATAAAGGATAAATCATGGTCCAGTATTTTATAGAGTTTTGTAATAAATTACCTTTATTCTACAAATAATTGTACTCAAAAGAAGCTTCCTCTAAATAAGAATCAATCTATTTTCCCTTTACTTCTTCCTTACTCACACTCTTTCTTTTACATACTTTTCTTTTTCTGAGATCCAATGCTTCAAATAAAGGCCATAGATACCTCACACATATAGGTGATGAAAATATTGATATCACCTCCGGCCCTACTAGGTTAGTCATTGAGAGTGTTGTTAATGACCATAGTGACATATAAGAAAGCTAGAAAAAATATGAAATGAGTAGAATTTTCATTGACAAGCCAACTAAGATAATTAATGTTAGGACCGATGACAACCCTAAGGTGTTGAAAATTGGATTAAATTTGAAAGAAGACCAAAAGAAAGAAATCACCACATTACTATCTAAATACCAAGATGTATTTGCATGGTCTTATGAAGATATTCCCAGATTAGATCCATCAATCGTAGTCCATTGTTTACCCACACAAAAGGACATCGAACCTAAGAAACAGAAGTTAAAAAGGTTCCGACCGGATGTCCTATTGAAGATCAAGGAAGAAGTTAGAAAGTTATTGGAGGTCGATTTCATTAAGGTATCTAATTATCCCGAATGGGTAACCAACATTGTGCCAACAATGTAAAAGAATGAAAAAGTCAGAGTGTGTGTAGACTTTCGAGACCTTAATCAAGTAACCCTAAAGATAATTTCCCCTTACCCCATATTAATGTCTTAGTCGATAATACAACCAAAAACCATCTTTTCCCTTTCATGGATGGATTCTCTAAATATAATCAAATTCGAATGTTCGAAGAAGATAAAGCCAAGACAACATTTATCACAACTTGGGGGACATTTTGCTACCAAGTAATGCCTTTCAGACTCAAAAATGCTAGGGCAACTTATCAAAGGGACATGGTAGCAATCTTTCACGACATGATGCACAAAGAAGTTGAAGTATATGTTGATGATATGATTACAAAGTCCAAGGAAAGAGAAAATCATGTGGATAATCTAAGGAGATTGTTTGATAGGTTGAGAAAATTCCAATTAAAGCTCAACCTAGATAAGTGTACCTTTGGAGTGAATTTAGGGAAATTGTTAGGTTTTATAATCAACCAAAGGGGCATCAAAGTGGATCCCGATAAAGTCAAAGCAATAGTTGACTTATCCCCTCTACGCACACTTAAAGAAATCGAAGGCTTTTTAGGCTATTTAAACTACAAAGCCTGGTTCATATCTCAACTCACTGATAAGTGCCGTCCCTTGTTTAAGTTGTTGAAAAAGAACACTAAGATCAATTGGGATGAAGAGTGTAAGCAAGCCTTTACGATGATCCAAGAATACCTCATAAACTCTCCAATCTTGGTAGCTCCAAAACCTGGGAAGCCTTTATTTCTATACCTAAGCAAGAAATTTACGGAAGGGGAACAAAATTATTCAAAAAATTGAAAGAACCTGTTATGCTTTAGTCTGGGTAATGTATTGGCTTAGACAATACACACTCTATTACTAAGTTAAATTCTGACTCAACATGATCCCTTAAAGTACTTAGCAAACAAACCGGCCTTAATTAGTAGAATCTCAAAGTGGAAAATATTACTATCAGAGTTCGACATTACATACGTGAACTAGAATTCAGTTAAGGGGTAAGCTCTAGCAGATCAATGAGCAAAAAATCCCTCCAATAGTACCCCCCAAGAGATACAAGTCAATTTCTCCGATGTGGATATCTTAGCAATCGAAGGAAACTCTAATAAAAGAGAAGATGATGAGCCATTGAAATAGAAGATGTTCTTCGATAGGGTAGCTAAAGTGTTTGGATGTAGAATTAAGGCAATACTAATATCCCCTAAAGGTACTCAATATCTTGTAGCTGTAAGGCTCGTTTTCCAATACATTAATAATATCACTAAATACGAAGTATACATCATAAGACTCAAAATGGCCCTAGATAAAGATATCCAAAAATTAAAAGTTTATGGGGACTCTTCGTACATTATCGGCTAAGCTCGAGGAGAATACAAGACGAGGGATCCTAAACTAGTACCTTATCATTGACACTTGACTTAATTGATGGAGAAATTCAAACAAATCACCTTTAATCACGTACTGAGGACTCAGAATCAATTTGCTGATGCCTTAACCACTTTACCATCTATGATCCAGATATCTAGTGGAGTCAAAATTCATCCCCTCACTACTAAAATTGAAGACAAGCCTACCTTCTATCTGGCAATTGAGGGTACAAATGACCAAAAACCGTAGTACCATGATGTTAAAATGTTTCTACAATAAGGTACATACCTTGAAGAGGCCAAGAAAAAGGACAGAAGGATGATTAGGAGATTGGCCACTCAATTATCAATAAGTGAGTCAACTTTGTATCAGTGTTCTTTTGATGGTACACTTTTAAGATGTGTGGACGAAAAGGAAGCTAAGATGTTGATGAAAGAAGTATACGACGAAGTATGTGGCCCTCACATGAATGGTTACATGCTGGTTCAGAAAATTATGAGGATAGGGTACTACTAGTCAACAATGAAAAGCGATTGCATCAAACACGTTAGGCATTATCACTTATGCCAAGTTTATGCAAATAAGATAAACGCCTTACCTCAAGAACTACACATACTCTCAGTACCGTGGCCTTTCTCAATGTAGGGAACAGATATCATCGGCCCAATTACTCCAAAAGCATCCAATGAGCATCGCTTTATAATGGTCACCATCGACAACTTCGGCAAATGGGTTGAGGCCTCGTCTTACTCAAGCGTTACTTAAGGGGTCATAGTTAAGTTCATGAAGAGAGATATCTCAACCCGTTACGAGACTCCAAAAACGATTATCACCAACAATGGCACCAATCTCAACAACAAGCTTATGTTAGAATTATACCAATAGTTCAAGATCATTCATAAGAACTCGACTCCTTATCGACCCCAAATGAATGGAGCCGTTGAAGCAACCAACAAAAACCTCAAAAGAAACATCGAAAAAATGGCTGTTACATACAAGGACTAGCATGAGATGTTGCCATTCGCACTTATAGCCTATCAGACTTCCATCAGAAAGTCGATTAGGACCATACCTTACTCTTTGATATACGACATTAAATCTGTGTTACCGGTAAAGTTTAAGATCCCGTCAATTAGAGTATTATTACAAAGCCAATTAGGTAAAGAAACGCATCAAATAATTGAATTTGATTGATTGCCCTATGTCATAATCAGTGTTGTTAACAAAGAATAGCTCGAGCTTTCAACAAAAGGGTATGACCCTGGGACTTTAAAGAAGGTGATATGGTGTTGAGAAAGGCTCTCCCCAATATACAAGACTCTAGAGGGAAATTTTCTCATAATTACGGAGGTCCTTATGTTATGAAGCGGGTGTTACTAGGAAGGGATTTAATTTTGTCCCAAATGGATGGTCCAGCATTGAGAGATCCTATAAATGCTAAAGCTGTAAAATTGTACTATCCATGAGAAGTCAATGGAAATTTTTACTCAAAACACGAAAATATTAGTCGTTTTAAATGTCATTGTGGTCCAATTTTCATCATTTGCAAGCAAAATTGGTATCCGTGGCAATTGTTAACATTAGAATGACCACCCTTTCCACTAAAAGGTCCAATTCCCTTACCTTATCTAATTAAACCCATACACTGAAAACACAAGAGAAGTTAAAAAAGTGAGATACAGAATATCAGTAATTAACAAAACTCTCTAAAATACTTTATTACAAATGATCCGCCTCAACGGGCAGTTTCTATTGTCTTTTTTTTTTTTTTTAGGGAAATGCGAAACCTAGATAAGTAATCACCTTACAACAAGGAATAAAGGCTTTGATCTATAAAAGTCCCAACGATGGGTGGCATTTTGCAATGGCTTAATTTCTGTGATTTCTCTAAAAAAGTCGGCAAAGTCCAAGAGGTTCCATATCAGTAAAGTTGACAACAAAGAATCAAAGAATGAGTTGATCGGTTTTGATAAGACTCTCCAAGAGAAGGTTTGATAGTTTAGTTACTATCAACAAAGACCAGGTAAGTACTTCCACACGATGTTAGCATACCGTAGTTTTTTAACATTACATTTGAGCTAGCCCATAAGGCACTCACCTTCTGCATTTGATGCTTAGCTAACCTTTAAAGGCACAATCTTAACTCATTCTCTTTTTTAAGTTCTTTTAGCCAACCAATAAGGCACTTAATTTCCTTTAACAAGCCCATAAAGCGCTTCTATCCTTTAAGCAAGCCTATAGGGCACTTCTGTTCTTTTACCAATATTCTCAAACTAGCCTATAGGGCATTTGATTGATTTTAATTTAGGGTTGTTAATTCTTGAGATATGCTCCCGCCTAGGTTAGTAAGCCAAGTGAAGCATGAACAAGTTATCTAGATCAATTCCAATTTAAAGTTATTAGTCCTTAAGAGACGCTCCCACCTAAGTTAGCGAGCCTTAAAAGGCATGACCAAGTTTTTCAAGTCGATCCCAACTTAGGGTTGCTAGTCCTTAAGAGACATTCCCGCCTAAGTTAGTGAGCCTAGAGAGGCATAACTAGGTTAACCAGATCAATTCCAATTTAGGGTTACTAGTCCCCAAGAAATGCTCCCATTTAAGTTAGTGAGCCTAGAAAAGCACAACCAAGTTCTTCAAATCAATCCCAGCTTAGGGTTATTAGTTCCTGAGGGACGCTTTTACCTAGGTTAATAAGCCTAGAGAGGTACGACCAGGTTTTCTAAATTGATCTCAACTTAGGGTTGCTAGTCCCCAAGAGATACTACCTCCTTGGTTAGTGAGCTTAGAGAGGTACAACCAGGTTCTTCAGATCGATCCCAACTTAAGGTTACTAGTCCCTAAGAGATGCTTCTGCCTTAGTTAGTGAGCCTAAAGTGATATGACCAAGTTTTTGAAATCGATCTCAACTTAGGGTTGCTAGTCTCGCAACGATGCTCCAGCCTAGGTTAGTGAGCCCAGAAGGGCACGACCAGGTTTCAATTCTTCTTTTCAGCTCTTAAAGCACCTCCTCTCTTTTTAACCTTTTCACCAAATCCCTATTGGATCGAGCCTAAGATAACTATCCAGCTGTAACACTTCTTTAGACAAAATCCACCCTTCGGGCCAAAAATAGCCTCTTTTGTCTTTGTGGCAAAGTTTTGTTCAAACTTTATCATAAAGAGGAACAGCTATAGACACCCAATTTTTACCCCCTTTATTTTATTTTATTTTATTTCATTTCAATAAGATAAATGGTCCTAAATTAGGAAAAACACAAAAAAATAAGAAATTTAGAAAAAAAATTAAGAAGTTTAGAAAAATAAAAAAAAATGGAAAAATAGGAAAACCACAAAAATTTAGAAATTTAGAAAATACAAAAAATGAAAAAAAATTAGAAAATAAAAAATTGAAGAAAATAGAAGATTTAGAAAATTTAGATAAAATAATAATCTTTTAATAGAATAAATTTTTAATTTTAATAAAGCTAAAAAGGAAACCATTAAGCCTAGGTTAAATTTGAATATAGCCTAGGCTGACCTAATCCATATGTACAATTTAATTGCACATATAGACAAGGTATAGACTAACGGCCGAATGGATAAGTACATGAGCATAACATTAGGTTTAAGCAACAGGTCAGGGATTCGAGTCTTAGCAAAGATATAGGAAGCCTTTTTATTTTTTCAGCTGACACTCTGCCATGTCAGGTAGTACCATGTGTCAAGGTTTCATTGTGCCACATGTCCTGACACGTGACAACCTCGAATTGGCCGACGCCGATATGGTGCTACGTGCCATGCCACATCAACTACCATATGTCACTATTAGGTGCATAGCATATTGTAATTGGACGACATATCTAACATGGTGCTACATCAGTGCTACGTCAGCATTTTGCTTTTCTTTCTCCCCTCTTTCCCCTGATTTCCTCCATTTTCCCCAACTTTTCCTGCGTTTTCTTTCCTGAACAATGCATTTCATAGGTAATTTTGGTTCCTTTTTCTTTACGATTTCATCAAATTAATGCTGAAATCGCAAAGCGCATTGGTCTAATATGGATTGAGGTCAAAAACACGTCTAAATTCATACATTTAAGCATTCGAATCAAGCTCCCAAGATCAAGAAAAAAGCTGGAATTTCGAAATCAAGCATTCATGACCAAATCGCCATTGAAGGACTTTCTGAGCTTGTGCCAACCCAAATCACTATAAATAAAACTATCCTAGATACGAACGGTGACAAAGCATTACTCAGAACCCACTAACGAATCCTCTTTCTCTTCCTCAAGCTCCCTCACCCTCATCTACCAAACCCTTTCTCTCCTTAGCCACCCTCGAAGGGCACCACTACTCTAGCTAGCTCCCCCACCATGTGAGCAACCAGACCCAACGACTCTCACTCCTGACCGTAACACCTAGCTACATTGCCAAAGACCCATCGTCAAACATTAACCATCACAACTGGCCAGTTCACAAACTACCCTGTACCACTGCCCTAAGCCCAAACTAACCCTATAGCCAAACTCCTTACCACCCTAAAGCCTTGACCCAATACACCTCTCTTACACCCAGCAACTCTCGATGACACCACCCAAACACCATCGCCAACCATCGATCATAACCACCATCCAAACCACCTCCATCAACCTAGGCATCGATCCTACCCCGTCCCCTCCCCCCTAACTCTAAGCCAAAAGTCATAAAAAACTCCTTTCCCATTCGATTTGCTACCCAAAATGCCCCGAATCGTACCCTGCTATTGTTGTTGCCATTGAAGACGTTGGAGTCCGACCCGAACCGACCCACAATTCAATCAGTGTTCCTTTCCTAGTCCGGCCCTCATCCATTTGATTATTTTGTATTCTTTTTCTTTCTTTCTTTTATTTTTATTTATTTCAATTTTGAATGTAAATGTAATAATAAAAAAAAAAAGAAAGGAAAAATAAAAAAAGGGAATAAAAGAAACAAAAAAAAAAGAAAAAGAATAATTTTTTTTAGTTTAGTAGAAATAGATAAAATGAAAAAATAATAAATAAGATAATAAAAATAATAATAAATGAAAAAATATTATAAAATCATTTTATCACCTAGAAAAATAAAATTTCCAAAAATAAAACAAAAATAAATGGATCCTTTCCAAATTATGGAACTTTAGAATTTTTCAAAAAAATAAAATTTTTTATTTAGGACCTTTTTTAGAAATTTTCTTAAATAAACCAAATTGGGTTAAAAACGTAAATCCGGCATATCTTCAAAATTAAAACAAACCCAACCTACTAAAGTTTTTATGAAAAAAAACTACGTACATCTGATTCCAAATAACTTGTACATAGATACTTACAGGGTGATAATGAAAAAAAAAAAAAAAACCTATTTTCCCTTCTGGTTAAATAATAGAGTTCTGTTTTATAGAATTGAAAAGTGATTTTTAAGATTAAGATTAAAATTGGAAAGTTAATGATGCCCGTAAGGGTTTAAAAAACCTAATCCTCAAATCTAGATCTCTGGTTTCCAAAACCTTTTTTTTATAAAATTAGTTTAATCGGTAAATTAGTAGTTAAATTATAACAAATTCACCCAATTGGTTATAACTTAACTCTTTTTTTTTTTTTTGCCTTACTCCAGTAAGGTATCGACTCCAATACATTTTTAAAACAAAAATCGGTTTTCTTTAAACCCTAGTCAGAAGTTAGTATTAAACGGGTAGGATTTAATATTAACCAATTTAGAGAAAATTAATTTAAAAAGAACCGAGAGGAAAAAACCATGCTCGATAAGTATTTATAATGTTTAATTTTAATAAAACGTAGTTTCATCGGGTACAATTGGTAATTATCGGAAACTTAAAATTAAAGTTCTGAATGATTACGAAACCTTAGAAATAAATTATATATGTAATAAAATATTATATGATGCAAAATAATATATAGAACATATCTATATACCTTACATGTAATTACATTTTAAGTCGAAATAAACTTAAGAAATTATAAAAAATTAATAAAAAAAAAACACAAAGGACACCAAGGCAACTGGAAATCGTCTTAAGGGACGTATGTAAATGCCTAGGATAGGTGTTTATGAATTAGGAAAAGAGATCATGTAAGGTTAAAAGCAGTATATAAAGGAAATTTCAAGAAGAGAGAGAGAGAATTACTATTCAATATTTGATTAGCTAGAAAAAAATCCAAAAACCCTCTTTAACAAATGAAGCATGCAAGTATGGAATTAGGAAAAATTAGTTTGAGTCGAGTTGATCAAGGAATAAAATCAAGGAAAAATAGTAAAATCAATGCGCGGGTTAAGTGATTTGATGGTCTATTAGTGTGAAGCAGAGTTGGAAGGAAAACACCACCACCACTAGAGGCCACACGTATTACCCATTGCTGCCGACAAGGTGGTAAAGGTTGTTAGTGGCTGAAGCTTCAAATTCTAGTGAGTTCCCAATTCCATCCGATTTTAGATAATTTTGTAAAAATATAAAAATTCTTACATATTTTCATGTATAGAATCTAGGAAAAATATCATTTTGTATAAATTTGGTGGTTATAATATATGTCCATAAGAAATCAAGGAAATCAGACAATTTTTTATATTGAAATAAATATGCCTAACAAAGTAGTTTTGCCTTCAAATTTTTTTTGCAAACTACTCCATATCAATATTGAATTTCCATGAAGGAATTTCTCACAAAACTATTTTTTTTATGTGATTTTTTAGCCTAAAATGATGCTTAAAATAGTGTATTTTAGTGAAAATAATATGTTTCTTTTGATAATTTTGCCTAGATATTGAGTTTGAATCATATTTGGAGTATAGATATTGTTCTGCAATGATTTGGATTAATTGTTATAGTGAGGAGTTAAAGGAAGTTGGTAGTGGCCTTGAATATGGAAGTTGGTATTTAACTAGTTTAGTGTATTTGAAACAATTGATGAATTATAATGGGAATTGGAAGAAATGAAGTTAAGGAAAGTTTGTTAAAGTGGTATTTGTTATTTAAAAACCAATTTCATAACTATAATTTGGAAGAAAGTTAGTAAATAAACTAAGTTTAGGATATTATTAAAAGTCAAAGGATGATTCAAAGGCTTTTGGTAACGAACAACACATTAGATTGATACTCAAAGAGTATGTTAGAAGCAAAAATTATTAAGCAATGTGAAAAAAAAAAAAAAAACAAAGGATTCATCAGAGGTTGATTTTATTAAAAATCCTATAGCTCACAAAGTTAGAGGATAGCTCAGAGGATAATTTAGTAAGAGCCTTAAACTAGAGAAACTCAGAAGCTGTGTCAAAGGACAAAACTAATATTATGAAGTGTAGCTTAAATGGTAACTCAGAGGATTTTCAACAAGAGAAAATTGATATAGAATTGCTCAGAACCAAATTTAGAGGAGTTAGTAGTTTTAGAAAACTTACAAAATTGATGGATTGGTAAAGAAATTATGATTTATGAAAGAGGATAGTACAATAAGAAGCTATTTCAGAAGCTAACTCAGAATCAAACTCAAAGACTAAATTAAAACCAACTTATAACGAACTAATTACCAAAAAGCGAGAATTGAACTAATATATGTATATATATATATATATAATATATTCATGACCTGTAATTGATTACTAACTGAATTCATGGAAAAGGAAGCTTATGTTAGTGAGTAAGATTAGGAATGTACCGCTATCCAGGTAAGTGAATACTTGTATGTGCTTGAGTAGACTTATGCCTACTCCTAACTTTAGGTTCTCTATGATGTATTGTCTTAGCTAAACATTAATTGTAAGTTAATGTATTGTTCGATGGCTTCGCTGAAATTGGCTATGAATTGATGTGTCACTTTGTGACTTATGTTACTTATTATATTGGTTGCTGATTGACTGGTGACATGATATGAAACTTAGTTATATGTTGATGCTAATGAATGCATATATGACATTTGCTAGGATTCGTGTTATCTTGGAAAAGAATCTAAGAACTAACTCTATCTCCTAAGGTGTTCACTTAAGTGAACCCGACACCAAAATCTTAAAGCTAATAGAACTATAAAGTAAAGGCTAGGTAACAAGTGATGAATAAGTTTGCTTGGATTTGCTAGGTTCTACTTGGCATGCAATCTAATGCATTCATAACATGGCACAAAAAAGGACCTACAGGTCAAGTTTTTTGAAAACCGAGATGTTGCTGGGTATGTTTTCATATGAAAAGTTAGGTTTATCAAGTGAACTACTTAATTTGTAAAAGTTGGATTTTTGAGCAAATAAAGATTGTATTGTATCTACTAAGCCAACTATATGCTAGATTTTCCAACCACTCTATGTGATTATTGCTAGGCTAAAATGTTTGCTAGGTTCTTAGATTTATTCTAGATGCCCGGTTTGAGTCGACCAAATCAAATGAGTTACTACTTTGGGCTAGGATATCAGTATCGATGCATGTCACATGCATGAGCATGGTACACTCTTATTGCATTTGCATTGCTTAGCTGGGAAACTATAAGATAACGTAATTAGACTAACTACTTGAATGATGTGCCTATTGTTATGCTTGTTGTTATGTGTTTATCCACTTTCACTTAGCTCATAGTAGCTAAGGGGATAAGTTTCTCTTGTCCTTAGGTTACAGATAAATAGATAGAAGTGAGAAGGAGACTTTGAAAACTCTAGCTGAAAATAAGCTATGGAGAGAACTCATTAACTATATGATTTGGCTTGAGTATATGAAGAGAGCTATTCAGGAAAGTTGTAGGTGTTATCTAACCTATTTAGTATAGTTTTGGACGTTCAAAAATGTATATTTGTAATAGAGATTCTATGTTGCATAAGAAGTGTAGGTAACTGTGATACTCTATGTATAGCTCACTATTGTAAAAGTTTTTCGTTGTTGTTGGTCATATTGAATGAGAAAGTATTTGAAAATAGTTGTGTATGAAACAAAAGAGAAGGTTGAATACAGGCTCTACCTTATCCTTAACTCAAGGATGGCAGTAACAAACTGTCTTTAGGTACCAAGAGTTTGAGAAAAAATTTTAAGTAAACACCTCAAAGGCAGGGCATTATAGAAAAGCTAGTCAAGAATTGGCTTAAAGAAAACTTGTAATTTTCTCTTCTCTTTCTTTCATTCTTTTTTTTTTTTTCCTCTTTTTCTCTCTCTCTCTCTCTCCTTTTTTATTTAAGATTCACTAACAAGTATGGGATCCAATGAGTGCAAGCTTTAGATAAATTGCTTTTGTGCAAATCGCCCGACAACCTTTTTTTCTTAGGCTACCTTACTTTCTTCTTCGACACATAAGCTTTCAATCTTAAGGTAAGAGATCTTTCGATGTCGCCTAAGGTGATCTCAAGGACAATAATTCTTCTTAAAAACCTTTCAAATGTCTCTCATTCACATAAATGATATCTCATAATTGATTAATTTAGTCTAAGAAGGCTTCCTTACCTTCTTTCGATTCAAATTTCCACTCTTGACTACAATTCCAAAAATTATGTTCTATCTTACAAGTGATACACTTTAATTAGTCTGTTACATTTTTTTAGGCTATAACATAATATAGGCTTTTGGTCTTTGGTTTCAAAAAAGGATATTAATGAAGTAGCATTTTTTTAGAGAATCACTTTTTAACCTAGGTTTACAAGTCAAGAACCCTATAGGTGAAACTAAAATTATGTTTGCCCCGGTTTCAAAAGTGACTTTTATCAAAGATAAGTTATTTTCTCTAATCAGAAGGGCCCTTAAGGAGGGGTGGAAGTGTGGGTAGGCCTTAGTCTGCAAGAGGAGTAGATTTTGAGAGTCTTAGGTTTTACCTCTGCTAATTCAGATTTAAGGGTTCTTGTCAGGACCCTAAAAAGGACCTACTAGGATTACCTAAAAATTTTCATAACATGTGTGCACCCATGATACGAAAACCGCCTTACAAGTCAGAAATTGCAAGACTTTAAATAATAAATCACTAAGTTTATTGATTTTCAAGTAATTAATTTATTATAACATAACATAACATATAAATATAAATAACTATAGATATCTAATATTTCACAGTTCTTCAAAACCGCAGAGAATCGGTATCCCCTACTAAATAATAAGACAGGATATACCAACATTATAAAAGAAATACAAGAAAAATTAAATTATCTACAAATGATGTTTATGTATCATCTAAAGAGTACTAGGCTATTTCTAATACTAAGATATATATCTTCATCTCACACTCGGCACTCGAGACTTATCCCAATCCTAATGTAAGTAAACTTGCAAGAGAAACTATGAAGGAGTGAGCATATAACAGCTCAGTGAGTTCATTCCTCACCACTACCGGTCAAGCAAGTTTTCACACATTATTATCACATATGCAGGTAAGTTATCTACATACAACATGAATGCATGCGCGATGAATGCAAGTAACACATCCATAGGAGTTTGGAACTATAGAAGGTGTAGAATTACATCATCTACAATTCGATTATCCCCTATACTTACCCATACAGGGCACCTCAGCTTACTCGCATGAGGCTACCTAAGGCAACCACCCCTCTAGGCAACACTCAACTATTACCCTAATCGAGAAAAGAGTTTCAATCCAAATAAGGAGATTCCAAACTAAGACTATCCATCCTCCAAGGCCCCTCGGGTACAAATATACAAATCCCCTCGCAACCAAAAATAACCAAGGCCTTACAGGCACAATAAAGCGAGTCCTCTCGCTATCAAGTGAAGAACCCATGCTAGCTTTGCCTTAACGTTAAAATATTAATTATGGCTCCACAAGCCCTTATAAAGATCATACAAAAATATGTTTAAGGATAGAAAAGTTTTTTCCAAAAACACTTTTCTTAAGATTTTTGCAAGACTAGTACTCTCCATTCATACCTTTACTAAGTCATAGACATGCGACGAGTATAATTGGTTATTTTGGTCTAATACTTATATTTATCAATTTAAAAAAAAATGATCACACAGATGATAGCATACGCAGAACAGTCATTCAAACATACAAGCAACAGCAAGCAACAAAACATCATACAAGTAACACATACAAAGTAGTAGGTCATTAGAACTCCCTCACCTGGATTATTGCTCATTCTCTAAGCCTTTAGGGTTTTTAGAACTCGATATTGAATGCCTAAATCAAAATAGTAAAACTTATAAGTATTCTGAGAAGTCTGACTCCTTAGTTAACTAAAATTCTATTGTAGTTTATCTAGTTTTTCCCCAATATAACTCAAGTATAATGTGTATAGGGTTTACTATACTTAATGGGGTTAATAGTAACTATTTTCTTATATTTGTAAGTTATGGGACTTCCTTTATCTATTTTATAACATTTTCATTCTAATTCCGATATTTGCGAATTTATAGTCGTTTTTCATCGTTTTCAGACGTACGTTCACACGGTGATGTCTGTTTTGGACGTTAAGACCCATGTTTTACGATATGGGTTTAATTTATAGAAATTTTAACTATTGAAGCTTAATTAGTCTTATTACTTATATTTATACCCTATGTTTGTACTTAATGATTCAATTATCCATTAGATTCTTACACTTAGGGAATTTTACGTTGATATTACTAATTCACGTACTTAATAAAGTTTCATTCAATTTAGGAAGTGTCTTAGGATTTAAGAGATTTTTTGCTTCTAAGTACATGTATATACCCATGTTATATGCTTATGTAATCTTATTATTTCTTCTTTTATAAACCTATGCTTATATCATCGCTTATGTAATCACTTGATGATGTCATAGCTTATGTAATCCTTTGATGACATCATTGCTTACATCATTAGTCTATTATTATCCTTATATATTTACACACTTTCTACATATGTGATATACATACCTGTACTGCTAATATACTAATATGTATACTTGTGTACTTATAAGTACTTATACATGTGTACTTATAAGTACTTACATATACTAATACACATACCCATATACGTATACGGTGACATACATATTTTTATACGCCTTATCTACCCCCTTAAGAAAGCTTCTCAAATTTTATCTTTTTGTATTTTAAGGGTATATTTAACATGGTATATGTATGTATAGTTAGTAGATGTCTTAATTTAGGTTATATACATAATGAATACTTATATACAAAGGTATTTATACATGTATATCTCTAGCATACCCTTATGTAGACATACTCAAAGACATATACACATATATCTTCTTCCATTGCCTAAAGATTTCTACACTTCCATATGTAAAGATTGAAACTTTAAGCCTAAATTAATATATATATACACAACACATAATTACTTAACCTAACCTAACTCTTCTTCTAACTAGTAAAGAAGATGAAGCAAGACATAGTATCATAAGTACATGCCTTAATTTTGCTCTTGAAAATGGATGAAAAGTTGAAAAGGAAAGAAGAGTGAAAGGGGAAGGGAAGATACCGTTGGAAAAGGGAAGAAGAAAGGGACTTTGCTTTGTTTTAGTTTGTGTTTGAAAAAATGAAGAAAAGTGGGGTCTAGAAGAAGGAAGAAGTGGACGACACAAAAAGAAAAAAAAGAAGGAAAAAGCCAAAAGAAAAAAAAAAGAAATCATGAATAGGAAGATATTTTTTTTTTCAAATGAAAGGGACATTTTTGTTCACTTTTCTAAATATTGACTTTAGTCAACATGTGTTGACTTAGTCAACCTTTTGACTTTGGTCAACATGTGTTGACTTGGTCAACTTTCCATACAAAATGTAGTAATTAAGGAAAATTAAGGAAATGAGGCATTTGGTGAATTTATTAGTAAAAATAGATGATCAGATCTTACTTTAGGTATTTATATCCTATATACATCATTTAATAAGCTACTTAGTATAACTAGTATGAAAAGTACCAATTAGGGTGTTAAGGTTCACTACATTTAACCTAAGCTTTAACTATATGCCTAACTCTATATAATACTATCCTAGTTATATACTTAGAAGATGAATGTGATCTAGAATGCAATATCTTAGTTTCTAAGGGATCACTTAAGTATTCTAAATATTTATGCATGATTGAAAGTTATCTTTAGTCATTTACTAATGAAATGGCAAAATATGGAGAATATATTATCACTTAGGGTTTTAGGGTAAATTATGGTGGATTAATACTTTTATATCCTTAAAGTAATAGCTTTAGGGTTTTTATTACTTCCGAGTATAATCTCTAGTGTTTTTTACACATTTAAGGTTTAATATATTCATACGTAATTAAGTCTTCAATTGTTATCTTAGGGTTTTAATGAGGTTCGAGGTCAACTTTTGCAGTTACATATACTTAAGGTTTTAGGGTCTTCATATGCGATTAGAGGTTCAATTGATAATTTAAGGTTTTTCATATTCACTTTAGGTTTTGAATTGAGATTTTTAATTAATTTTAAATCTCATTGGCTCTATTGACTTCAAGAAATCATCTACAGTTTGGGCGTTTGATTCTATACTTAGATAACTAAATTCGTGGGGTTTACAGTTCTTATTTCAAGAGATGGGCCTTATTTCAAGAATACGCCTTTTAAGGTAAATGCCCATAATCCTTTCAAGCTTTAAGGCTTTTTACTTAATCACGAACTTCATTGAGGCAACTAAAAAAGCATAAATTAGTTTCAACTTTTCTCCTTTTTAATAACCTTAACCTCCAGATTACCTCATTGTAGGGCAGTTCTTGATAGGGTTCATTGAGCTTGCTTTTTTCTTGGTTTTATTATTTTCCTTAACTTAATTAGTATTAAACCTTAACTCGTTTAATATTAACCCTCAATTAGGAGTTAAGAAAAACTTTGTTTTTAAACATATTTTGAAAATTCTTTGAGTTACCACTTGATTGGAGTCAAGAAAAAAAGTGGGTTAGGTTAAATTGATATCGATTAGGTGGATTAATTTAACCTAAACACTATCTACTTAAAAAACTGATTTCAAGAAAAAAGTTTTGAAAACCAAAGACTTTAGATCCGAAGGCTATCATATTAAACCTTTAATAAGTACCACTTTTTAACTTTTCGAATTTAAGTTTACTTTCATTATACCCTTATAATTTGAGATTACAATTACAAATCATTCACATGCAACTAAATTAATTAAATTGAACAATTATTTATAAAATATGAAAAAGGAAATTTTTTATACTTTAAGTCGCCCCGTAATTGCTACGAGTGCCTATATATTGACTATTCAAGATCAGACTTTCGTAGTTCATTTCTAAGCAGGTTAATCTCTTTTATTTTAGAAAAAAGTCGAGTTTAAGTTTCTTAACCTTTTTAATTTACTTTAAATTTTCTAAAAGGTCTTAAATTGGTTTGTTTATTTTTGAAAGTTTTAAAAGGCCCTAATTTGAAAAAGTTGATTTTATTTTATTTTTACCGAAAAGTGACTTTCTAACTGGTAAAACCCATTCATCTACTAATTTACTTATTTATTTCATTTTATCTCTTTTTTTTTTTACTTACCTTATTTTCTTATTATTAATTTCTCTCTAAAACATGAAAATAAAAAAAAAAAACTTTTTCTTTTTTTCTTCTTCTCGCTTTTCTTCCTTTTTTTTTTGTTTTTTTTTTTTACAATTTCATGAAGTTATAAGAATAAATAAATAAATAAAGTACAAAATACAAAACACAACATAAACCAAAATCAAAACAAGGTCGAACCAAGTGCTTGGAACAAACGTACGAGCTAGGTCGATCTGCTCTAGATACGAGTGCTCGGATCATGGGTCGAATTATCTCCAACTTCAATAGCAACAGTCATGTAGGGATGGTTTAGCTCAATACGATGGCCTTTTCGTAGTGGTGAAGATAGATTTGTGAGTTTACGATTAGACTTGGGGGGGTAAGCCAAGTGCCTTGATGTTTGGAGATAGATTTGAAGGTTTTTGGTAAAGGGCCATCGGTTGTGATTATAGGTGGTACGCGTGGGTAGTTGCTAAGGGTGAGTAGATGGTGGTGGTTCAAGTTTATGGATGTAGGAAGTTACGTAGTTGTGTCAATTTGAACAAAAGACCACCCAACATAGTGGTTCAAAGTGGTGGTCGAAAGGGTCAAACCCTAAGATGTCATCGAAGGGGAAAGAGGCTATAGCGAGGCATAAGATAAGCAACAATTGGAAGCTTAGGATCTAGGCATGCTAGTGATTTTAGTTTTAAGTTTTAAAGGTGAGGAATGAGAGACAAAAGCTAGAGAGAAGGTGGGTGCTTGCAAGTTAGGGTTTTAGAATGAGAAAGAGATTATTGAAGCTTCAAGAAGCAATTTTGAAGCTTGGTTTTGAAGCTTGGTTTGTAATTATTCGAGTACCCTTGAGTCCTTTTTATACTGATTAAAGCTCAACCAAGCTAAGAAAGTTCAATTCTACATTAAAATCAAATTTTCAACTTAATGGGTATTAGACTACTTGATTTGATTTCAATCCGATTTACCTTGATTTTGGTTGAAATTAGTGGTCAAATGCAATCCCTGAACAAACATTTTTACTTAAAATTCCATTTAGAAGCTTTGAATCGCATTAAACAAGCTCAAATTGTGCAAATGAAAAGTGAAAGAAAATCCGAGTTTGTGAACTTTTCTTGATTTTCAATCCACATTTTGACCCCTTAAATATTTGTATCTAGATGTGTTCTTGGGTCTAATCTAAAGTGTTCTAAGTCTTCTAAGCGATTTCATCATTAATTTGATGAAATCACATAGAAAAGAAGGATAAAAAAGGCCATGAAGTGAGCTCATCAAGGAGGAAAACATGAGAAAATTTAGGGAAAAGGAAGGAAAGGAAAAGAAAGAGATGCTGCAACGTAGTGCCACATCAGCCAAGTGATTGAATGGCATCGTAACACGTGTCTCGACAAGACATGTAGCCAAACATGTGGCAAATGCCCCATGTCATTGTGCCACATGTCTAGATGCATGGCACAACATATGTGAAAAATGTTGACATAGTGCCACCTATCAGACACGTAGCCCAATGGCCAGTCAACACATGGCAAGTGATTTGTAAAGAAAATGAAAAAGGTACTATGTACCTGTTGCAAGATTCAAACCTAAGATCTCCATATTATTGATAATGCAAGTCATAGTGTAATACCATCAGGCTATTGGCCTATGCCTTATCCATACATGTAATCAAATTACATGTATGGACTAGGTTGATCTCGGCTAGGTTTAAATCTAAGCCCAAGCCCAAAATCCCTCTTCTCTTTTTATCATTTAAGGCCCTTAAAAAAAATAATAAGGCTAAACCAAAATTTTCTATTCTATTTAAATTATTTATTATTATTATTTTCTTCTTTTTTTTATTTTTTTATTTTTTTTTAAATTTAAATGTTTTCTATTTCTTTGTGCTTTTTTCCAAATTTTCTATTTTTTTTTTGTGTGTTTTTATATATTAGGACCATTTTTCCTATTCTAAAAATTCTAAAATTATAGAGGGACAAAAATAGGGTACCTACATGATTTAATTTTAAAAATACTTCTTTTAAAAGGCTTAATGGTGTTGATAATGGATTTTGTGTTTAGGTTGTTGAAAAATGAATTATATTGCCTAACATCATTTTGATTCATGTATCAAATTCAAGATGAACTTCCTTTAAGGAATGAGTGATGTTTCCTTACTTTAAATGACTCGCAATTCTCAAGTGTTTAAGGGTTAATGTTTAGGATTTGGTTTCCCTCTTTTTATTCTAAACTTTTTCAAAATAAGATATAAAAAATGTGTGTTTATTTACCCCAATATAAAATTTTTACCAAGAAATATTCAAGAAACAAAGAACTTTTATTTAAGAAATTTCCAACATTACAAATCAATGGTAGTTGGACTTCCTTAGTAATTGCCCCTCATTCTCTAGTTTCTATCAAAGTGCCCTTGTCTCTTTTTAACTTAAACTCCTACCAGCCATTCCCCTCTTTTGTTTAGATGTTCCTATCATGTTGATGCATGACCCAGCATATTGTGAAGGAACATTTACCTTAATCTCTATTCCATTAGGATTGGTAGAGTCTATTTAAAGTAGCCCAGCCTCAATTAGGTCTTGAATCTTGGGTTTCAGTTTCCAACATTAGTCTATAGAATAAACCATTGGGCATATGGTATTGACATGGTGGGCTAAGATCTAGCCTCTGGAGCTTGTGTCTAGGTGGAGGAGGTGTACAGCTTAACATTTCTACCTCTCTCAATTGATGAAGGAGTTGAGTTATTGGGATCAAGATTGGAGTAAGGTGCCTTTTGAGTGTCTTTGTTTTAAAGCCTACTGAATTTACAGTCATTTTAGGACTTGCTGAGGTAATTTGGTCCTCAACTAATTTTCCTACTTTATTGCCTCCTCCATGCAACTGCCTACTGACACTACATCTACAAAGCTAGTAGTTGATTGCCCTAGGAGATGACTAAAATATGGCCCATTCCATGTTTGGATAAACGCCTTGGTTGATTCTTTCTCTATTAAAGGGGAAGTGATTTTGGCTACCATGCCTCCCATCTTTAGGTGTATTCCTTAAAAGTTTTGTTGTCATTTTTCCTCATATTGCTTAAGTCCCAAATAGATAGTGCTATCTCCACATTAAATTTGTAATGTTCAAAGAATGCTTGAGCTAACTTGTCCCATGTATCAACTTGCCTTAAATTCAACTGGGTGTACTAAGACAAAGCTGGCCCAATGAGGCTATCTTGAAATGTTTAGACCAATAACTACTTGTTTTTAAGTAACGATCCATCTTGCATAGATACAACCTAATGTGGAGCTTGCCTCGTTATATTTCTCAAATTCAGGTATTTTGAACTTTTCAAGATAGAGCCCAACATCATATACAAAGAAGTCAATGATGCTAACCTACTCGTATCCGTCATAACTTCCAAATGTCTTCATCCTCTCATTAATTTGTTAGGTCAATTTTCTTTCCCACTATTTAAGACTATCTTGACTAGGCTCTGAGTTGATTGGTCCTAAATTATCTAGTCTCATGTTGACCTCAAAAGGATCAGGATCCGATACTAGGTTGACTTTGGGAATTTGATGGCTCTCTTCTCATGCTAATGCTCTTTATTTGCTAGTGTTGTTACTCTGAGCAAAGCTATGTTGTCAACCATGAGGTCTAAATGCTCAGCCACTTTCCCCACAATTTGTTCTAATGGGTGAATCCTCAATTCTACAAGGTTGGTGTCACCAAGGTTGCCATCATTTCTACTGCTGGCCATTGCTCCCTAGTAAGAATCTATACTTGTTAACAATTTTATGGATTGTCATTTTTTTTTTTTATTTTGATAGTTGCTTGTTTTTTTTTTTTTTTATAGAGAGAAAAGGGCTTATTCAAGAATGAATAAAAAGAAAATGGGCAATAGAATACCAGGATTTTCTAACTTCTTAAAGTGGAAAAACATTTTTAAGGGAACAGGAGCTAAAGACTAAATATTTACAATCAATTACTAATAACCTGTAGGTATTTAAAAGGTTACCTACAAGCAATATAATCATTGAAAAGGATGTGTAAATGAGAATTGACAAAAAAAAAATGAAAAAAGTTGAAATAGAAGGAATTGAGAAAAGGACTTATAAAAGAAATCAAATATTTAGAGTTAGAAGCCTAAAGACATAAATTTCATGAGTTTGAGAAATCTAGATAGAAAAAATTTCACTTTTATTTTTGCTTCACTTTTAAATGATTGAAACATAAGCTAACAAAACCAATAATGAATATTTATAGATAAAAACGAGAAATCAAAAATCTAAAATGAGGGCACGCGAATGCAGAGAGGGGAGTTAGTAAATTGACTATAATGTGGCAAGAAATGGATTTTTATTGCATTTTTTGAAGTTTCGAATACATTATTCAAAATTTATTACAAACAACCCCTAAAGTTTATATCCACTTTTTCTTGGGATGTCTTAGCTCCTCTTCCATCTTCCTTCTCTTCTTCAGTTCAACTGCCTTAATGCATTTAATAACGCAAGAGATACCTTCAATGCGAAACTTTTGGAAAGCTCTAACCCAATAATAGGTAACAACAACTTTAAGGACTTTAATGATAGCAGCAAATGCATCAATAAGATTCATTTGTTTAGATGTCTTTCCTATGGGAGAAGTTAAGATTATAGCTTCATGCATGGCCGAGAAACCAGACCATGAGTAAAGTCATATTGGTCTTTAATTCTCCATTCTTCTCTTATCTAAGACAACTGAATGACCTGGCCTATTCAGCTAGTAGTGTTGGGATATAAGACTTTCTTCTAAAAATTAGGTTACCAGCTCTACAATCCTATGATGTATATGAAATATCCGCTTAGGAAAGTCCCAAATGTTGCCAAGATATAAGCATTGATTCTATGTTGCTGCCTAACCTCAAAGCTAATACAAAAGAGTTTCTGATTATAGCCAGATGGGGTTGCAAACCAAGTGAAGAGATCATCTACCCCAATGATTCTCTTATGGTGATCTACCCATATTTTACATATTCGGATTCACGAAGGTTTAAGAGTCTATTGAAAATCTTTGCATGCCTAGCTGTAATATCTGGAACATGCCATTTTTCAATAGAAGAGATCCCTAACATATGAGAATATTCTTCGACAGTTAGTCTCAAACAAAGTGGACCAAAACAAAAGGTTGACATTTTTGGATCCCAAAAATTGATTAAAGCCCGCACCATGGTAACGTTGATTGAACCTTAAGTAATGAAAGGACAAGCCCAGTCTTGTCTTGTATGACCTTTTGTTGGTCTGGATTGAAAACTTGAAACCATGTTTTGAGTATTTCCTTAGAATCTAGAGGCTCATAGATGTGAATTTCCTTAAAAAGGGCTATTGTAAGAGAGGAACTAGCCATTTTCTATAAAAACGATGAAAAGAAAATTACATCAAAACTATCCTATTTACATGGGAATTACATTGATATTTTATAAAGAAAAGAAAAAATTTACAAAGAGAATATTTATAGGGAAAAAATTAGAAACTTCAAAGTAATAGTTTTTTTTTTTATTTTGCCACATCATGTTTATTTACCAATTTTGGGAAAGGGTTCGTGAATGTAATTAGGGTAAGTTCTAAAGGTCTTTATGCTTTACGATCTCATATGGCTTTGAAAAAATGGTTCATTAGTCACATTGAAACTTAAGTAAAGTGGCTTAATCGACCTTAAATTGTGGCTATACCACTACACTTGTAGCCTACACAATGGGCCCTCATCCTAAGTTCCTAAGACGGCCTGGGTCTGACCATATCTATCCTACATCCATGATACAATAAATAACTCCCCATATCACAATGTATTGCACATATGAGTATAACAATTAAAACAGGTTATTTGCAATAAAAGAATAATAAATATATATGGGTATCTTGGAAGATAAATTTAAATTCAGAAGGTTTAAGTAGCTAGCCCTCTTGATACTCTCTAGTAGCGTCATTAAGCTGTCAATCCTGATTTTTTGGTTTTCGTTTATTTTCCTCAACCCGATTTATATCTAATCTTATACCCATTTGATATAATCTTGTGACTAAAAATTAAGGAAAATATGGTTTTCTTAATTTTGAAAACATTTTAGAGTCACCATCCGATCGAAGTCGAGAAACAAGTAAGTTAGGATCAATTAGGTGGATTGATTCATTGATTCTAACCTAGCCATTGGTCCATGAGAAAACCAATTTTATAAAAAAACTGAATTTTGAAAACCAAAGATTATTAGATTTAGGGACTATCCTATTAAACCCTGATCGGGAACCACTTTGAACCTTCCGAATTTAAGTTTATTTTTCAAGACACCCTTTTATTGAAATCTACAAGTAAATAAACAAACAAAACCATGTCTACTTACAAAAATGAAGAAATTGAAAAATTACTTACAAAAGGGAAAAAATAATTTTTTACATATTTTAAGTCGCCTTGTAGTTTACTACAGGTGTCTACATACCCACTGTTTAGAATCAAACTTCTGTAACTTATTACTATAAAACTTTAGCTTGTTGGTTTCTTTTAATTTTGAAAATAATCAAGTTTACGTTTTTTAGCCAGATAATTTTATTTAAGGAAAACATCTAAAAGGAAGGGTCCTAATTTTATTTTGAAATATTCTAAAAAGAAAAAAGAGCCCTAAAAAAAAAAGGGCCTACTAGTTGATCTTTATAAAGGGCTAAATCCAACATTGGGCTTCAAACCTATTGATTAAATGGATTTGACTCCTCGGGATAAAGTGATAGGACCTAAGGAGCCAGGCCCATAAATTATTGGGATGATCACAGGAGATTTAGTATGGTGGGCTTAGAGTAGGGCCTATTGAATTGGTCTGCTCGATCCAACCTTTCTCAACTTAGCTCACATTAAGAAAATGAGGCCTTTACTAGGCCTTAAGCCATAAAGAATGTCTATTTCAAATTTAATAAAGAAGGGACTAATTCTAGCCATTGTTCATCATTATGATCTGATGGATGAAGTTAAGGGCCATCCTTATAAATACCCCTCTCCCTCCTTCATTTGGAAAAGAAAGAATTGGTACAAACTCTGTTAGTCTGTTGGATTCTCACTGTAAAAGATCAAACACTATAACATTTCAGGAACACATTCATATCCTTCATCAATGGTAGAGTTTGATGCCGTTGAGCTCCTTCATCTGTCACCACAAGTGCTAGAGCCTTATTAAGATTGCCTATCCTCCTCCCTACATTTCTCCCTTGATCATGCCACATGTGCTATTCAAATTACTTCCTCTGTTACATGTAACACGCTTGTTATGTAGTACGCACTTGACCTTCATACTCAAACCCTCACACCCACATTTTTGGCAACTTTACTGGGGAAGGGGAGACTTGACACTTACATCATGGTACCACTAAGGTGAAGACGAGCTAATCCTACCAATAAAATTAATCAAGAGCTAGATATCCCTATTGTCACCAATGATCAAAATCCACCTCTAACTAGAGGCACTAATCAAGGAGATAGCACGAAAGAAGGTGTCCTTGATAACTCATAACTAATACGTAAGTTGCAAGAGATTAATCAAAACCTAAGTGAACTCATGGTACTATTCGCTCAATGTGTGCCTGCTTTAGCTACCTTCATTGCTGTGTAATAGGGAGAAACTACTCTAATCCTTCTAATGTGTTGCAATAACTTACTCCACAAGCCTCTCAACCATTCAATCCCCCTGTGGTCAACGAGTAAGTTACTCCTAGAGTTAAGGAGCAACTTCCTATAGTGAAACCTATAGCTACATAAGATGCATTACTCGAAGTAAGGAACCAAGGAGTCCAAATTGAAGGCTCGTCATCCTCCCATGCTATGCCACATGTCACAATTGTTGATTCTGTGCAACGAACACCTATGAACCTTGTGCCTACAAGCTCTACAACTATGAACCCCGTACACATGCATCCTACACCTATGATGTTAGTAAGGGCAGAAGCATCCACCCAGAGAGGTTCATTTGTGACCAAAGAAGATCTAGACATGTACTTGAAGGAGATACAAGCAAGGTCCACAACGAGGGTACTAGAGCTGAAACTCCCTTACCATCAACACAAAGCCATACTCTAAGGACTATGTGAGTCTGAAATTCATGCCATTCAATGGTAAGTAAGGGAGTACCAAGGAACACTTATTAAAATTTATTGAAACATTGGACGTGTATGGACTTGATGATGACTTGAAATTGAAGGAGTTTCCAAAGTCACTTGCAGAGAAGGCTTATACTTGATATGTCAACCTTCCCCTAGGGTCAATTGATTTATGGGGAAGCATGTGCAAGATGTTTCTAGAAAAGTTTTTCTCCATTAAGGAGAGAGTCACTCTTACTAATATGAGAAGAATTTGACAAAAGCCTAAAGAAGACTTGATGGAGTATATTGAACGTTTTAGAGAATGCTCACTCAATATACAAGATGCCTGTGATGAAAAGGAACTAGTGAGGATATGCATCCAAAGAATGTTCACTGAATATGCTATGCACTTGGATAACCTTTCCCTTCCCACATTTTCCATGTTAGTTGAAAAGCACAAAGGCCAAACAACTCAATAGCATGACAAAAAAGAGAGAACACAAGATTTAACAAGCACACACCATTGGTGAACTTAGCCCAAGAGAAGAATCCAAAAATAGTAAAGAAATGTAGAAGTGAGAATCTTACAAGCACCAAACCATCTTTAATAAAACCATACTCAATGGGAAAGGTGCATATACTCATCGACCAATGGCTAGATGATGGCTCCCTATAGTTAGGTGCTTACTAATGAGTAAGGAAAAGAGTGACTCCAAGTTTTTTAGGTTCCATAGGAGTGTAAGTTACCCAATGAAAGATTGTTGGATATTAAAGAAAATATTCAATGAATGGGTTCAAAATGGGGAATTAATCATCAAAGACAATAATATCAAGAATAATCCACTTACAGCTCACAATACCCAATGTGGTACTATGAATATTATCACCCATAACCTTACAAAGACCTAAAAAATAGACATGCTGCTAGCTAAGGCTCATGAAGATAGAGGTGAAGGACTTGAAATTCAAGAAAATGAAGATGATAATGCTGTCTTTACTTTGTTAAAGACTTCCTACATTAGGAACTTCTTTGATTTACTCAGATTTGACGAAGATGCTTGATTCGCTGTAGTAACCGCACTTACAAGAATTGTCTAAGATTAATATGAGAAATATGCCATGGTACGTCCCATACAAGGGATGGTCTTAATGAATGATGGTACACATTCACTAGTATCGACACATGTATAGGGAATTTAAATCACAACCGCCCTCTATATGTGGAAAGCATACTCCATAGTCATCCTATTAGGAGGACATTTGTTGACAATGGATCTTCTAATATTATACCTATGTCTACTTTCAAGACTACAAAAATAAACATATGTCACTTAGTAAGATAACAAATCATGCTAAATAGCTTCTACGAGTCTTCAATGAAGACAATGGGGTGTGTTAAGGTAGATTTCGATGTTAAACCTATCCACAACTCCATATGGCTTCATATGATTGATGCACTTGTATCTTATCATCTCCTCATATGAAGGACATGGCTGCATGATCACAATGTGTTACCCTCAACATGGCATCAATGCATGAAAAGTAATTGGAATGGGAAGGATGTCCTCAATCCTGCAATAAAGAAACTCTTCATGTGTAATGAGTTTCATTTCACTAAGGCAACGTTCTTTAATGAGCATGTAAATGAAGGGGAGACACCTTAATGGAACCCCTCAAGGCACAACCACCCTAAGGGGAAAAAGCTCATACTCTAGCATTTAAGAAGAAAAGAATGCATGGTTTGTTGCAAGCATACAAAGAAACGCATGGTTTGTTGACCTAATGAAAGCACCATATAAGTTAGAAAGTGTGAAAACTTCTAATAACTGGAATATCTCCTCATTGATTATACTTCGATTTTCTTTTATACTTCATATGTTAACAAGGCAATAGTTGCTTCTTCTCGATGAAAGGACTTTCTTTTTCTATCATTGATATTGCCTTACAAGAATGTGATAAGTGTTTGTTTATACTTCTTTTATTGTTGCTACAAAATAAGAGATTAGTCTCCTCAGTGCATATAACTAATTTCTCAAGATAACTTACAATTGAGTAGGAGCAATGATACCCCTTGACTAATTAAAAGAAGATGATAACAAACATAACATATAGTCTATGCATCGTCATTGGTTAGTAAGAGCCTTGTCTCCCAAGCGCATGATGATAAACTTAGCTCATATGTTGTGAACCAATAAGAGCACTAGCTCCTAGTCGCACATCACACCATGGTGATTATGTATAGCCTTTGTGCTAACTAAATGTTATATTTCTTGCAATCTACTAGTGGAGACAATCCCATTGATGAACACTTTAACATTTTAACAGTTGAACCTAAGCAATACCTTGGTAAGCCATGTTGAATAGTCAAGTAGTGGGAAATACCCCCTTGACTAATGAGAAAGGATCATTGATCCGAAGCAATGAATGTCACTATCGTTGCTTATGTATGATTGAGCACTCCTTGAAGGGGATCTTTTAGATATTATTATTAGGAAGCAAAAGTCTTTCCTTGATACATGAGATAATATGTGAGATCCCTTAGATTATTGAGTCTAAGCAATCTTGCAATTATGTTTATTCTACACGAGGCCCCTTAGATCATTAAGTCTAAGCAGTCTTGCAATTATATCTAAAAGAGGCCCCTTAGATTAAAGAGTCTAAGTAGTCTTAAAGTTATATCAATCCGAAAATCTAAAATTCATGACACTTAACACCAGCGTGACTAAGTCGAGCTTTTGCTCCCTACTAAGAAGAAAAGAAAAAAAAAAGAGGTAAAAAGGCAATCTTACTACTTTGCACTAAACAATATTGCTACTTAGTTGATTCATCACTTCTAAGCACATGAAGTCTTTAAGAATAAAGTATACATTAGCTCAAGTGAATGTATTATTTAACAATGACTACATTATTCTTGGTCATGTTGCCACCGAGTCAAGATCTTCCTCTCATTATTTGTTAAGACATTATAAGTTGTTAAGAGGATCAAAGCAATCTACTGTATTATTTCCTACTACGCCACTATCAAATGAAAGCCATCACTCTCATGTGTACAATGATAAGACACCTCCAAAAAAGCAAACGAAAGCACTAAGGAAATAAAAGAACACAAAATGTCGGTCAATGGATTCATAATTATTGGTTCTACGTGTTCAATTACAATTTATATATGCCAAAAAAATATGAATTTTGATGGTGTGATCAAGAAGATTTCAAGAACAAGTACGGTTATAAATGGTCAGCTATATAATTGCTCCTATGCAAATAGTATTGTCATGAAGTTATGTTGATACTCTCCCTTTAGGTACGATCCTCAAAAAATCAAAAGACTACAATACAACTTTGTTTTCTATGGTATCAAGAAAGAACGAGATGCTTTAGGGCTTGTTGACTTATCCCTTCTTTACATGTCAATGACTAGGGGAGGAAAGTTATATATGGATATGGCATATGAAGAGGCTTGTTTTGCATGGTGATGATTGTTACTTATGGCACTTACTTCGTATAACATTCATTATAAGCAACGATTGATGTGCTTGTATGTGCAAGGCTTGGTGTGCATGCACCCTTGGTGTAGAATGCACGTGGGCTTGCAATATTTAATGTACGCATGCTTACAAGGCTCAATACACATGTGTTTGTGATGCTCAATGCACGCATATGCTCATGATGCTTGAAGTGAGCATTCGCATAAGTCTCAATGCATGTGCAGCGCTCAATACATGCATGCTCCGATGATTCGATGCCTTACACAAGTTCACAAGATCCCCTATGCTTGATCTAAAGGACAACACTAGTAGAGTTATTCATCACATGGGACTACCCATATATGATGCTACATTGCCTCCCACAAGTTATTCTTGAAAGAAGTAACAACATCTGTACATAGTCACTAATGCTTAGATGAGGAGGAAGAAGTGACCACCTACAAAATACAAAGGAATGAGAAAGTAAAAATGTGCACTCAGGAAGTACAACACTCACTTATACGAGTTGGATATAACATGTATTCATGTAAGGGATATAATGTGAATGAATGTAAGGGCTCTTGTCTTGTACAATGCCAGCAGGCAATATGTACACAAGATTAATAATAGCATGTTCAAGGATTCATGTTCCACTCATGTGCTAAGCTAACATGAACTTGTATTCCAGCTCATGTGTTTTCATGTGCTCAAGCCCATGTACGTTCATATTAGAAGACTCGTGTTCAATTCATATGTATAGCTCACATGTATGCTTATGTGTCAAGGTCCCTATTCAACCCATATGTTTAGCTTGTATGTCTTCATGTCAAAGGACCTATAGTCATTTCATGTATTTAGCCCTCAAATGCCCATGTCAGATGACTAATGTTCAATTTACGTACTCAGCTCACAAGTGCTCATATTAAGGGGTATATGTTCAATCCACGAGTTTAGGTCATAATTGCTCATGTCAAGGGATATATGTTCAATCTACATGTTTATCTCTCGCATGCTCGTATCGAAAGCTCACAAGTGCTAATGACGAAAGGCTTATGTTATATACATTCAAAGATCATGTTCACGAGTGTTTAAGGCTCATCCAATTCATGTGCTAGGCTCACATTCGCAAATGCCAAGACTCATGTTCAACTATGATGTTTAAGACTCGTGTTTACTCTCATATTCAAGACTCGTGCGCAACCCTTATGTTCACTCATGCTCAAGATGTCATGTGCCAATGCTCATGTCCGACTCACATGAAGAGACTCATATTTAGCTCACATTTCAGAAAGTGTTATGTTTAATTTACGTAGCCAACTTATGCATGCTCATGTCAAAAGTTTACAAGTGCTCGTGACAAAGGGGTTATGTTAGACTCAAGTGTTCAACTCTTGTGTTCATGTGCAAGACTTATGTATAGTTCATGTGTGCTTAGCTAGGGGACTTATGCGCAACTCTTATGCACTCATGGTTCAAAGCATACATTCAAATTCATATGTTATGCTCATATGGAAGTCTTATGTCAATTTCACATGTTCAGCTTATGGCTACTCATGATTAAGGGGTCGTGTTGATTTCTCATGTCCTTACATTCAAAGATCATGATAAGTTCATATTTGAGGCTTATGTCCAATTTACATGTTCAATTGTCACGTTGCGTTGTGTTTAAGGCTCACTTACATCATGTTTAAGGATGGCATCATGTCATGATTAAAAGCTTACGTTATGTTCGAAGCCCATGTTATGTTTAAGACTCATGTTCAAACATCCGGGAATGAGAATTCTATTTTTTTTTTTTCCTTTTTTTCTTTGGACTTTGCGAGAATCTATCAATATTTCCAATTAATCCTTCTAGCGGAGTCTATAAATTCGATGTTTTCTGGTTGAAGTATAACGACTTATTTCAATTTTAACTTTATCTAAGTAGTATACATATACTACTCCATCATACCCTTTAATACTCGAACCACAATGATTCAACAAAACTTCAAACTAAGTCCAAAGATTCCCTTAATGTGTACCTAATTCACGAGCTTACATTTGACTCTCAAGTGTTAATGTTTAAGGCTTATGCTTAATTCATCTCACATATGAGGCTCGCATTCAACTCTCATGTGCTTATGTCTCAAGATTTATGTTTAGTTCTTGCATGTTCAACTCACTTGTGGCTCACGTTCAGCTCTCATGTGCTCATGTGCTCATGCCCTTATGTCCCATGACTTATGTTCAATTCACATTACAAATTGCAATTGGCTTTATTATGATCATCGAATTAAGGTCATGTACGACCCAAGTACGATAACTGTAGGTTATGCATAATGAGAAAATGTTAGTTTCACAATTTAAAAAGAAAAGGGAAGGGAGAATGATGCATGGATTAATGGTGTAGAAACACACATAGAGGCTAATTTGAATGCAAAAAGCCACAATAATCACCAATCAAGTGAATAATACATATAGCTAGGTAATGTAGTTGTAAACACCTCATTTTTCCCCTCTTTTTTATTTTTCAAAATTTTTAGAATAGGTTAAAGGGTCCTAATTTAGGAAAATACAAAAAAAAATTGAAAATTAAAGAAAATCCAAAAAATAAGAAGTTTAGAAAAATATCAAAAAATAGAAAAATAGAAAAAGCACAAAAAAAATAAGAAATTTTGGAAAAAATGCAAAAAATTAGAAAAATTGAAAAGCCACAAAAAAATAAAAAAAATGAAAAAATAAGGAATTTTAGAATTTTTAAAGTAGTTTAATAAAATAGATTTCTTCATATAAATAAATTTAAGAAAAAGACCGTTGGATCTGAGCTTAAATTTAAATCTAGCCTAGGCTAATCTAGCCTATATGTGTAATTTAATTGCACATATATGAACAAAACACAGGCCAAAGGCCTAACAAATAAGTACATGGACATTTCATATGGGTTTGGTTGGAGATCAAGAGTTCGAGACTTACTAAAAGCATGAAGATGTTCTTAACCTTTTGGTGAAGACTCGAAGGTATGGTCCCTGCTGAGTGTATCCAAGGCCTTCCCAATAACAAGTTGAAGGTCCTTAGGATATCTAAAACTTGGAATTGTTGAAAAAGAATGCCAAGATCAATTGGAACAAAGAATGCAAGTAAGCCTTTATGACAATCAAAGAGTACCTAATGAACCCTCCAATTTAGTAGCTCTAAAACCTAAGAAGCCTTTATTTCTATACCTGATAATATTACCGAAATCCATAGGATGTATGCTTGGCCAGAAAGACAAGGAAGGCAAAGAACAAGCTATATACTACTTGAGCAAGAAATTTACTAAAGGTGAATATAAATATTCAAAAATTGAAAGAACTTATTATGCTTTGGTCTGGGTAATGCATCAGCTCAAACAATACACACTCTACTACTAAGTTGAATAGCTGACTCAGCATAATTCCTTAAAGTACTTGGTAGACAAACTGACCCTAATTAGTAGAATCTCAAAGTGGCAAATATTACTATCAGAGTTTGACATTATGTACGTGAATCAGAATTCAGTCAAAGGGCAAGCTCTAACAAATCAATTAGCAGAAAATCCTTCCAATAATACCCCTCAAGAGGTACAAGTTAATTTCCCTAATGAAGATATCTTAGCAATTGAAGCTCTAATAAAGGAGAACAGGATGAACCACCGAAATGGAAGATGTTCTCTGATGGGGCAACTAATGTGTCCGGATGTGAAATTGGGGCAATACCGATATCCCCTAAAGATATTCAATACCCTATGGCTGTAAGACTTGTTTTCCCATACGCTAATAATATTGTTGAATACAAATCATGTATCATGGGACTCAAAATGGCCCTAGATAAAGATATCCAAGAATTAGGAGTGTATGGGACCTCTTCACTCATTATCAGCTAAGCTCAAGGAGAGTACAAGATGAGGGATCCTAAACTAGTACCTTATCACCGACACTTGACGAAATTGATGGAGAAATTCAAAGAAATCACCTTCAATCACGTACCAAGGACTTAGAATCAATTTGCTGATGCCTTAGCCACTCTAGCATCTATGATCCAGATATCTAGTGGAGTCGAGATTCAACCCCTCACTATTTAAATTGAAGATAAGTCTGCCTTCTATCTAGTAATCGAAGGTACAAAAGACCAAAAGCTATAGTACCATGATGTTAAAATATTCCTACAACAAGGTACATACCTTGAAGAGGCCGAGAAAAAGGACAGAAGGATGATTAGGAGATTAGCCACTCGATTCTTAATCAGCCACTTGATCCGCTTAAACTATATATATATATATATAATTAAATCACGAATACTCCAGCAAGTATATTGGGTCAAAATCAAGTAATACAAAGCAAGTAATACAAAGCAAGTAAGGTTGTTGATCTCTTAAAGACTAAGAAATTACTAATCCTATACTAGTTCTTATCAATATTCAGGCAATCAAAATTAAATTGTGAATTAACTAATCTAATAATTACCATAAATTGTCAAGAAGGAAATTATGATAAAATATCTAAAACTAAGCAGTCAATTAAGAATTGTAGGAAAAATAAAATCCACCCTAGTTATGCAAATCAAATTTTCATCATATTATATAGATTAATAGCTATACGGTCATTCAAGTGAAATTATCATGCCTTGAAATTAAGGACTTAAACCTCTAATTAATCAATTAACTCCCATATCTCCAATTAATAGTAGACTCTAAATTACAATCATACATCTCCCAATGCTATGATTAACTAATGTCTTAAATCAATTATCCCTAATGTCTTAGTAAATAATTAACTTAAAACATCGCATTAATCCAATTAATGCCACTCTCATATTAGTCAATCAAATTAATCAAGAATTTCTAACAAACCTTATATCAACTCCCGTATCAATAGTGTTTCTAACAATTATAATCAAAATCATAGAAATTGCAATCATGAATCATCCATATATCTATTAACCTTATAACATAAATTGCAATCATGAATCATCCATATATCTATTAACCCTATAACATGAATACAATTATCATCTCAACTACCTGAGGTTTCATTAATTCCCACAACTAAACTTAGCCAGCCATGGAAATTAAGACAAAAGCACAGATAATAATTAAAATTGCAAAGAAGTTCATCATTAAAAGTAAGAATAAATCACAAAATTGCATAAACATAAATAGAATAAAGATCACCAATTCTGTAATTAGAAAGGGTAAACTTTAATTGCACTCCAAAGTTGATGTCTATAACAAAAGCGAAGTCTTCTCAACAATCCAAGAAATTCTAAAGAAGAATTCTTTAAAAACTATCTACTAACTGTTCTAAGACTCTTTAACTCTAAAGAAGATGAAAAGTTTTGTCTAAATTATGGAACACATTAGTATTTATAGAGAAAACTAAAGTTGGCTTCGGATGGCATTCTCTTCATGAAGGCTAATGGTGTAGCTTACAAGGCCGATAGTGTAGACATCCAAGGCCGCCAGTGTACAATGTAGGCTAGCCCAAGGCCGGCTGCAATCAATTCCAATTGTCTTGTGGCTCGATTCAGGCTTCTTCGTTTGCATAAAACTCCTCTAAATTGATAGTATTTCCACTTTGAATCCTCTAATACTTAAAATGTCCAAATGAAAATACTTAAGTACCAATTCTTAATGATTTCTATAAAATCAATAATAATTATATCTAATTTGCACATTAAAATATACATTTATCACTAGTCCACTTTATATCGACGTTCTTTTGACAGTACACTTTTAAGATGTGTGGACAACAAGGAGGCTAAGATGTTGATGAAAGAAGTACACGAAGAAGTGTACAGCCCTCACATGAACAATTACATGTTAGCTAAGAAAATTATGAGGCTAAGATATCACTGGTCAACAATGGAAAGCAATTGCATCAAACACATTAGGCATTGTCAGTTATGCCAAGTTTATGCAAATAAGATAAACATCCCGCCTCAAGAACTACATACACTCTCAACATCATGGCCTTTCTCAACGTGGGGAATATATATCATCGACCCAATTACTCCAAAAGCATCCAATGAGCATCGCTTTATACTAGTCACCATCAACTACTTCAACAAATGGGTTGAGGCCTCCTCTTACTCAAGCATTACTCAAGGGGTCGTGGTTAAGTTCATCAAGAGAGATATCTTGGCCCAATACGAGACTCTAAAAATGATCATCACTAACAATGGCACAACCTCAATAACAACCTTATGATAGAATTATACTGACAGTTCAGGATCATTCACAAGAACTTTACTCCTTGTTGACCCCAGATGAATGGAGTCGTTGAAGCAGCCAATAAAAACCTCAAAAGAATTATCGAAAAAAAAAAAAGGATGTTACATATAAAGACTAGCATGAGATGTTGCCATTCACACTTATGGCCTATCAAACTTCCATCAAAACGTCGATTAGGACAACACCCTACTCTTTGGTATACGGTACTAAAGTGGTATTACCAGTAAAGGTTAAGATCTCGTCACTTAGAGTACTATTAGAAACCCATTTGATGAAGTTGATTGGGTAAAGAAACGCATCAAGCAATTGAATCTGATTGATGAGAGGAGATTGACAACCCTATGTCATAATCAATGTTACTAATAAAGAATGGCTCAGGCTTTCAACAAAAGGGTACGACCTCGGAAGTTTAAAATAGGTGATATGGTGTTGAGAAAGGCTCTCCCAATGCACAAGACTCTAAAGGGAAATTTGCTCTTAATTATAGAGGCTCTTATGTTGTGAAGCAGGTTTTACTAAGAGGGGCTTTAATTTTGTTCCAAATAGATGGTCTAGAATTGAGAGATCTTATAAATACTGATGCTATAAAATTGTACTATCCATGAGAAGTCAATGGAAATTTTTACTCAGAACATGAAAATGCTAGTCGTTTTGAATGTCATTGTGGTTTAATTTTTATCATCTACAAGCAAAATTGGTATACTTGGCAATTGTCGACATTGGAATCACAACCCTCTCCACTAAAAGGTCCAGTTCCCTTACCCTATCTAATTAAACCAATACATTGGAAACACGAGGGAAGTTAAAAAATGAGATACATAATATTGGTAATTGACAAAACTCTCTAAAATACTTTATTACGGATTGATCCCCCTTGACGGGGAGTTGCTATTGTCTATTTTTTTAAGGAAATGAGAAATCTAGATAAGCAATCACCTCACAGTAGAGAATAAGGGCTTCGATCTATAAAAGTCCCAATAGTGGGTAGCATTCTGTATCGAGTTAATTTTCATTATTTCTCTAAAAAAGCTAGCAAAGTCCAAGAGGTTCCATATCAGTAGGTTGACAATAAAGAATCAAAGAATGAGTTGGTTAGTTTTGATAGGACTCTAAGAAAAGGTTTGACAGTTTGGGTGCTATCAACAAAGACCAGGTAAGTACTTCCACATGATGTTAACATACCTTTTTTTTTTTAACATTGCATTTGCATTTAGACTATGACCAGTTTTTACTCTTAACAGTATTTTTGAGCCAACCCATAAGGTACTCACCTTCTGCATTTAGTGCCTAGCCAACCTTTAAAGGCATGATCTTAACTTAGTCTCTTTTCAAAGTTCTTTTAGCAATCCCATAAGGCACTTAATTTCCTTTAACGAGCCCATAGGGCACTTTTATCCTTTAAGCGAGCCCATAAGGCGCTTCTATTCACCAAGTTCTCTCAAGTGAGCCCATAAAATGCTTCTCCACCTCAATTTCCTTTAGCGAGCCCATAGGGTACTTCTGTTCACCAAATTCTTTTAGCAAGCCCATAAGACGTTTGATCGACTTCAACTTAAGGTTGTTAGTCCCCGAAAGACGTTCCCGCCTAGGTTAGTGAGCTTAGAGAGACACGACCAGGTTGTTCAGATCAATCTTAGCTTACGGTTACTAGTCCCCAAGAGACATTCTCACCTAAGTTAGTAAGCCTAAAGAGGCACGACCAGGTTCTCCAAATCGATCTTAGCTTAAGGCTGCTGGTACCCAAGAGACGCTCCGGCCTAGGTTAGTAAGCTTAAAGAGGCATGACCAAGTTCTTCAGATCAATCATAGCTTAGGAATGTTAGTCCCCGATAGACGCTCCCACCCAAGTTAATAACCTTAGAAAGGCATGACCAGGTTCTTCAAATCAATCCAAGCTTAGGGTTACTAGTCCCCAAGAGACGCTCTTACCTAGGTTATTGAGCCTGGAGTAGCACGACCAGGTTCTTCAGATCGATCCCAACTTAGGGTTGGTAATTCCCAAGAGACATTCTTGCCTAGGTTAGTAACCTTAGAGAGGCACGACCAAGTTCTTCATATCGATCCCAGCTTAGGATTACTAGTCCCTAAGAGATGCTCCCGCCTAGGTTAGTGAACCTAAAAAGGTACAACCAAGTTCTTCAGATTAATCACAACTTAGGGTTGCTAATCCCCGAAAGACACTCCCACCTAAGTTAGTGAGCCTAAAAGGGCACGACCAAGCTGCATTCCTTCACCAAATCCCCAGTAGATCGAGTCTAGGATAGCTAGTTAGTTATTACAAAGTCATCCCTAGAGCAAACATAGTGTCTCTTTCATTATTGTAGTAAAGTTTTGCTCAAACTTCCCTCTTTCCACCCCCCCTTTTGGCTCACTAACTTAGGTGGGAGTGTCTTTCGGGGATTAGCAACCCTAAGTTGTGATTAATCTGAAGAACTTGGTTGTACCTTTTTAGGTTCACTAACCTAGGCGGGAGCATCTCTTAGGGACTAGTAATCCTAAGCTGGGATCGATATGAAGAACTTGGTCGTGCCTCTCTAAGGTTACTAACCTAGGCAAGAATGTCTCTTGGGAATTACCAACCCTAAGTTGGGATCGATCTGAAGAACCTGGTCGTGCTACTCCAGGCTCAATAACCTAGGTAAGAGCGTCTCTTGGGGACTAGTAACCCTAAGCTTGGATTGATTTGAAGAACCTGGTCATGCCTTTCTAAGGTTATTAACTTGGGTGGGAGCGTCTATCGGGGACTAACATTCCTAAGCTATGATTGATCTGAAGAACTTGGTCATGCCTCTTTAAGCNCAAAATTTTTAGAATAGATTAAAAGGTCCTAATTTAGGTAAATACAAAAAAAAAAAAAAGAAGTTTAGAAAAATATCAAAAAATAGAAAAAAATAAAAGAATAAAAAATAAAAAAATCTTGCCAAGATATCAAAAATAAGAAAATAGGAAAAAGCATAAAAATAAGAAATTTAGAAAAAAAAAATGCAAAAAATAAGAAAAATTGAAAAGCCACAAAAACAATAAAAAAATTGAAAAAATAAGGAATTTTAGAATTTTTTAAGTAGTTTAATAAAATAAATTTCTTAATATAAATAAATTTAAGAAAAGGATTATTGGATATGGGCTTAGATTTAAATCTAGCTCAAGCTGACCTAGCCTATATATGCAAATTGCACATATAAATAAGGCACAAGCCAACGACCTAACGAATAAGCACATAAAAATTGCATATGGATTTGGTTAGAGATCAAGTGTTGGAGACTTATTAGAGGCATGAAGATTTTATTTTTTTTTTTCTTTTTCTTTTTCATAACTCCACATGTTGCCACATGTCAAGGCATCATTAGACCATATATCTGATTATGACACGTGGTACTCTACAGTTGGCCTTGACAACACATTTCATTTCCCCCTTTTTTTCTTCTGCCCTTTCCTTTTTTCCCCTCACTTTCTCATTTAAAAAAAAACACACAGTAAATGAGGGGAATCTATTTTTCAAACAGACATACGAGCAGGGGGGCACAACCATTTTCGAAACACACACAATGCATAGGAGCTTACCCTCTCTCTCTTGGCTTGGACTCTCTTTCTCTCCCTTTAAACCCATACATAGTGTACCCTCTCTCTCTTTCACCGAATTAGACACATACACTCTCTCGGCCTCCTCTCTCTCTTACGACAACACATACATAGACACACACAGCCGTACTCCACTGCTGCTCAATATTCACACCGTAACACTCACACCCTCAACCAAAAACACAATTGACTCTCTCTCTCTCTCTTATTAGACCCTCACTCCCTGGACACTCTCTCGACCAAATCCCTAACTCACCACACCATCCACAGCCATACGCAACTCCACCCATCAACCTGCTATCTCTTTCAATCCAAAACTACGTTGAACTACACGATAAACTCACCACCGTCCTCTACAGCCCGCCTTCTCTCTCTCGACTTTCTCTCCGATTCTAACCCCAACAACACGCATATGACATCTCTCTCTCTCAGCCATTCACTATACACACACAAACTCCATCACTGCTACCACTCTAACCCAAACACCTTAAAACTACCACCAATGGTCGAGTTAGGCTACAGCATTTTCTCTACACCCCCCTATACCACCCCCCACCCCCCCCCCAAAACCCGATCAAAAACATACAAAACCACCCATTCTCACTCAATTTAGTAGCTGAATTGAACCAAAACACACCCTCCAAGCTACTGTGTGTGACCAGTTCAAACCCGAATCCAACCCGAGATCTGACTCGATTGACCTAAGTCTGACCTATACAACCAACTCCTATCCAAGCTTGATCCAACTTGGTTCCTTATTTTATAGTTTAGTTATTGTATTTTTTTTATTTACTTATTGTTTTATTTTATTTATTTCATTTTGAATGTAAATTTAATAACAAAGGGGGGGGGGGGGGAAAGAAGAAAAAAAGAAAATGAAAAACAAGAAAAAAGGAAGAAAAAAGAAAAAGAATAGTTTATTTTTTTAAGTTTAATAGAAATAGATAAAACAAAAAAAAACAATAAATAAGATAATATAAAAATAATAATAAAAGTAAAAATAAATAAATCAGTCAGTGAATAAACAAATTGTCTTATCACTTATAAAAAAACATTTATTTTTCAAATAAGCAAAATAAATCAACTTGTGTTCAAAATTAGGGCACTTTAGAATTTCTCAAAAAATGAAAGTTCTAATTTATGACCCTTTCTTAGAAATTTTCTTAAATAAACCAAGTTGGGTTAAAAATGTAAATCCAGCATATTTTCAAATTAAAACGAACCCAACCTACTAAAATTTTACAAAAAGAATTATGTATATCTAATCCCGAATAGCGGGTACGTAAGCACTTACAAAGCAACAATAAAAAACCTATTTTTTCCTTTTCTTGGTTTTTATTACTCAAGTTATCCAATTCAATTAAAAAATCGAATTCTACTTTATAGAATTGATGAGTGATTCTTAAGATTAAGACTAAAATTAGAAAGTTTATGGTACCCATTTAGCATTTAATAGAATAACCTCCGAATCTAGATCTATCGTTTTAGAAAACCATTTTGTAAAATTAGTTTTCTCGTTAAGACCAGTAGCTCAGTTATAACCAATCTACCCAATTGGTTATAACTTAACTTTTTTTTCCCGACTCCAGTTAGGTGGTGACTCCAAAGCATTTTCAAAATACAAAAGAACTAGTTTTTTTTTTAAACCCTAGTCGAGGGTCAGTATTAAACAGGTAGGATTTAATACTAATCAGTTTAAAGAAAACTAATCTATAAAAATCAAGAGGAAAAAACCAAGCTCAACAATAGCAAAGGTGCCAAGAACAACAATTGCAATCATCTGGCTCTAGGCTTCCAACAAGAGAACTCCACAATGGTCTCATCGTCTTCCGAGTTTATGGATGGAACACTATCGATATCACATATCAAGTCTCTGAGTGATTTCGCCAGCCTTCAAGCTTCACAATGGACAAAACACTACCAGTACTGCGTATCAGGTCTCTAAGTGATTCCATCGACCTTCAAGCTTCACACTGGATGGAACACTAACAATATGGACACTACCACCGATCTCGCATTTGGGTCTCTAGGTGGTTCGCCTAGCCTTCACAATGAACAAACACCACTATCGAAACTGTACTTAGATCTTTAAGTGGTTCTACTTGCCTTCACAACAAACAAAACACCACTAGTAATGTGATTGGAACTTCGGGTGATTCTATTTGCCTTCAACAATTACTAGATGCTCCACTCTCTTTCCCAAAGTTGCTGGATACATATCCTTCTTCTTTGGCCACCTAAAAGAAAAGGAGAACACATGCACCATTACAAGAGGAAGCAAGTCACATTTATGCAGATGCAAAGGTCAACTATGGCAACAAATGCAAGAAGAAATTTAGAGCCACAATTTTAATCTCAGCAATTGTAGAGAAAAGGACACAACCTTACTTATAAAGTCTAAGGAATTAAGCACAAGGAAAGCAATAACAAAGGGATCATATGAGGTACAATAGCTCCATAACATGAAAGAGAAATTTCAATGCATTTCATCGAACGAGTAGTAAGAGTAAACCTAACGATGTTTGGTTTCTTTTATACACCAATGAAGAAAGTATAGTACCCTACATGAAGAGCTTTGACAGGTATGTTGGCTACTAACAAAGGAAGTGAAGTCAAACTGAAGTCAAAGGCAGGATTTTTAACAATTAAAAAGGTATAAGAAGAAGAAAATATTAGGGACAAGAAATTGTAAAGCAATCATGATTATTACAAGATATATCGACACATTAAGACAAGGAAATAATTACAAGTTCGAATTCTATTGTTTCTATTACAGTCCTATACATAGAGATTTTACTTTAAAAAAAATAAAAAGAGCAAAAAAAAAACAAGAAGAATAAGGGAAAGGAGATACATACATGGTTTAGCCAAATGAAGGTTAGTTACCAGCTTGAAAATAAAGAAACTATTAGGTAATGAAACATTAAACTCAAAGGAACGTGGTATGGTTTCTTTGGAAGCTTTACATTATGTGTAGTGGGCTTATTGGATTGAGTTAGACATTTTAATGGAACTAAGAACTAATTGATGGGACAATAATCCAAAATAACACAATTGCTATATACGCTATGAAGAGAGGACTTATGATGTGCCTAAGAGCTAAGTTAATGATTAAGGCTTACTATAGGAGGAAAGTAACTAGTGTGTCCTTCAAGATATCGAAGAAAGAAAAGAATGGGTTAGCAATACAGTAGCTTTCATAAGGCTGCTCATCAGCTATGATGCACCAACAGACCAACACGACTTAGTATTTTGCTTGATATGACGCACAAGCTAATACTAAGGTCTACTCACCACTAATCTCAAGCTACTAAAAAATATTAGATAAGAGTGTAGAGGATGTACTTAGAGAATGGTGTCTCACAAGAACAACAAGAGGAATATTCATTAACTGTATGTGATTAAGATGATTACGGCTATAGTAAATAGGACTATTTATAGTAAGTCTCTTAGGGCAACAATACAATTATGAAAAATTACATAAAGGATAATCTAAGAAGAAGATTCTTGGTATAAACAAAAAGGGTAAATATGACAAAGGAAAAAAAGGAATAAAGTACAAATGTCAAAAAAGTAAAGGACAAGTGACGACCTATTATTGGGTTCTCATTGGGAATCTTGGAGTAACAGATCGAAGCTATACTAGTGTTGGTGTTGTCACTACTATGCTATATTGAAGGTTGCCGAGGTGATCAAATGAAGCATTAGTTCAGCAGAGTGGGATAGGAGAGCTTGGCATACAAGGACATCAACCTCAGCATTCACCAGGTCGATACCTGAGCTCTCGAGATTTAAATGAGAGAATAAGCAAACTTGATAGGGATCAAGGACCAATCACACACTTTCAAGCCCAAGGGCTTTCTTAGGTGGTTCACCGAGCTATCCGAGGTAAGTTAAGCACCAAGGAGCAATGCTTACCCCAATTCAATCTGTTGAGCTACTTTGGTCTCTACACCATCCAAGATGCTGCCGAGGTAACTAGCCAACATATTGAACTAAACCCTCTGCTATACACCAGTCTAAGCGCCACATCTGAATACAGCCATCCCTATAGTACCAAGGTCGAGTCGATAGTGATCAGAGGTCAACCATCTAAAGCTAACCTCGAAAATGAGTTACCCCTGAACCATCCTTAACTCGATCCCAATTGACTAAGCTACTAAATTGCTGACGTCAAACTAATTTGATCGAGTTCCACCCCAATCGAATTGCTGTGTTATTGGGACCACAAACAATAAAACATATGCACACTAGCCTTTTCCTGACATCCATACTATCCTTTCTGATAGTGAATATTCTTTTGCACAATTACATATTTTCCCTATAAATTATTCTCCTTTTTTAGTAGCTACGTATCCATTTATGTAATTTTCTATTATTTAGGACTTACCCTAACTGGGTACTATAAATACTGGCATAATATAATAGCCGCAGTAATCAAATATAGAGAATACACTAAACTTTTACTCTCTTAAGCTAAATGTACTTCTGACTCTTGAGGTACTCTTATCTAGACCATCTAAGCGTAGACTAGTGGCAAGTGACCCCCGGCCATACTTGTGTGTCATATCAAGTGTGACCCGAGCTCATGTAAGGCATATACTTCATCGGTGTACAGGAACCTCTGCTCAACTTTCGATTACCATTTACTCTTCGAGCCATCTCATGGCCCGAACCTACCCTATTGGTTACACATGATATTAGGTCCATATGTTCTTCTACAAAATCCATATCATCTTGGTATTAGAGTTTGGCTACATTCAAAGTTGGATTCTGCTACTATGTTCTTAGAGCGGTCTGTTACTACTCTCATATGATGACGGTTCTATCATTAACTTTGGAGTTTAGTAGCTGAGAAGTGTTCTATGCTATGTTTTCCCCTATTCTTGATACGTAAAAGTAGTATGGTTAGCTGTTTATTAGTTGTGTAATTATCATAGTGATTGGAGTATCAATTATTGATCTTCAAGTGGTATTATTAGACGTTAATTTTTGCAAGGTAACCATCAATGTCAGACTCAAATGTTCAAGGAATTTTAGGAAACCAAGAAAGTGGTACTCGACATGACTAAGGATAGGAAGGAAGCTTTACACCTCAATCAGTGGGTGATCACTTAGATAGGCTTACCGACTTAATAGCTAGCTTAGTGACTGTTATCCAAGAGGACAGGTAACGAGCTAGAAATAGCCCTACTAGGGAATGCAAACAGCAAGGACAAGGCAATGGTCAATTTGGCCAAGTTAATGCCCCAACTAGATTACCCCGAGCTAAAGGAGTTAGTAGAGACACTAGACAAAGACTAATGCTTGAAGAGATTGAGGAGGAAGTAGAAGGAGATGACCAGGTAGAGGAGTACTATGAGCCTGAGGAAAGAAATGTACGAGCCCCTAGAGTTAAAGGATTGAAAATGCGTATTCCAAGTTTTTCTAGAAGTGGTGATGCCGAAGACTACCTAGATTGGGTAGATAAGATTAAAAAGCAATTTGAATGCTACGAAGTGCCTGATAATGTAAAGGTTAGACTTGCTGTGATGGAGTTCACTGGTTATGCTGCCTTATAGTGAAAGAACTTGTAAGCCACCAAAAGAAGGGAAGGAGAACGAGAGATTAGGAGTTCAGATGAAATGAAAAGAGTTATGTAGAGAAGGTTTGTATCAAGCTATTATCTACAAGATACCTTCAAAAGACTACAAGAACTGAGACAAAGAGGATCAAGTGTGGACGCTTACTTTAAGGAATTTAAAATGTTAATGATTCGATATGAAGTCATAGACCTAAAGGACCAAACTGTGTCTCTATTTATTGGTAGGTTGAAGTATGAGATTGGGGATGTCCTAGAAACCTTAAATGTTAGGACGCTTGATGACGCAATCTAAGCTACCCAAAGGATAGAAAGGCGCCGAATAAGAAGAATTCCGACCACATGTTAGTCGACTAGGCAATAGCCGAACTGCTTCGAGCAGATCAGTGCAAATGGAACCGAGTAAGAATGTTGAGACCCTACCCATTCCAACTAGCCGAACCAAAGAGAAGGAACTCCCGAGGAAGTTCGAGAAAGGATAGAGTTCTGAAATGAAGATAAGTGAGATCATGTGTTTCAAATGCCAAGGATTTGGACACATGGCCGCTTAGTGTCCGAACAAGTGAACAATGTTGATTCGAGGCGAGGTGCCAACTGTTGAGGTCAATAGTACTAATGAAAAAGTAAAGGAGTTGAAAGAGGGCAGACAGACTAAACTATCCGAGAAGGAAGTTATCTACAATAAGGAAGGCAACTTTATGCTGACCACTCTAGTATTAAGGAGGGTGATGAGCATCAGTCCCGTACCTGAAGATGAACAAGGGAAAATCTCTTCCATATTGGATGCAAGGTGAATGAGTCACTATGCATACTAATCGTTGATAGTGGGAGCTGCACCAATGCAGCCTTTGCATTTATGGTTCAGTAGTTGAAATTGCCAACCATGCTTCACCCGAAACCTTATAAGCTTCATTAGCTTAGTGATAAAGGAGCCTTGCAGGTGAACAAGCAAGTGTCTGTACCAATTTGCACTGGCAAATAATGAGATGAAGTGCTCTGTGATGTGCTACCTATGAATGCATCCCACATTCTACTTAGGCATCCATGGATGTTTAATCGAGTTATTATGTATAACGGAAAGAAGAATGCATGTTCTATAGAGCATGAAGGTAGAACGATGAAATTGAGTCCTATGACTGTTGAGCAGGTGAAGGTTATACAGCCCCAACTTAGCCGAGCCCTGAAGAAACAGGCTTTGGTGATAACCCTGGTCAAGCTGAAAGGAGAGATAGAGCTCGAAGGACCGACCTACCTGCTTGCCCGAAGGATTCTAGAGATGAGGCTCGAGGAGGAGTTGCTTACCAAGGTAAAAACCTTACTAGAGGAATTTGCCGACTTGTTTCCAAAGGAATTACCAAAAGGTCTACCCTCAATCCGAAGCGTTGAGCATGCAATAGACCTACAACTAGGAGCCGTACTTCCAAACTAGCTTACTTATAGGTTCAATCCTGAACAAGCTGTCAGGTTGCAAAAGCAAGTAGATGAGCTAATGGAGAAAGGGTATGTATGTGAGTCCCTTAACCCCTATGCCGTTCTGGCCTTGTTAGTGCCAAAAAAGAATGGTTCTTAGAGGATATGTGTAGATAGCTAAGTGATCAATCGAATCACCATCAAGTACAGGTATCCCAAACTCAAGCTTGATGACGTTCTAGATGAATTAAGCAGAGTAAGAGCGTTCTCCAAAATTAACCTTAAATCTAGATTCCATCATATTTGAATGCACGAGGCTGATGAGTGGAAGACCGCATTCCAAACACAACATGGTTTATATGAATGGCTTGTAATGCCATTTGGACTGTCCAATACGCCAAGCACATTTATGCGCTTGATAAATTATGTGCTCCAAGAATTATTAGGAGGGTTTGTTGTAGTTTATTTTGATGACATTCTGGTGTATAGCCTTGACTTGGAGACTCACTAGAAGCATCTTTGAAGAGTCCTCATAAAACTCTGAGTTGAGCAACTCTACGCTAATCTGAAGAAGTGCGACTTTTTCCAATCCGAGGTAATCTTCTTAAGGTTTGTTGTAAGTGGAGGTGGCATCTGAGTCAATGATGAGAAAATAAAAGCGATCATAAAGTGGCTTAAGCCAACTTGTTCTACAGACGTGAGAAGTTTCCACAGCCTAACGTCGTTCTATCGCTAATTCATAAAGGATTTCAGTACAATTACAACCCCACTTATCGAACTGTTAAAGAAGAATATTGAATTCAAATGGAGAGAGAGAGGAGGAGGAGGAGGATTTTTGAGGAAATGAAAGAAAGGTTAACTATAAGCCCCATCTTAGCTCTATCAAGCTTTGATAAGGTGTTTGGAGTAAAGTATGAAGCATCCAAATTAGGCATAAGTGTTGTATTGATGCAAGAAGGCTGACCTATTTCCTAATTCAGCAAGAAACTTCGAGAAGCTACACTTAACTATTCTATCTATGATAAGGAGTTCTACTCCTTAATCCAAGCCCCAATAGTATGGTAACATTATCTTTGCCTAAGGAATATCTGATCTACACCGATCATAAGTCCTTGAGGTATTTGAAGAGCCAACCCAAACTATCATGAAGACAAACCAAATGGATCGAGTTCATGGAGGGTTTTTCTTATGTCACAAAGTATAGGATTGGAAGAAACAATGTGGTGGTCGACACCCTATCAAGACGATATACCCTACTAACTAAGCTCTAAACAAGGTTACTTGGTTTTTCAACCATAAAGAATTTGTATGCTAAGGATCCACATTTTGGTCCAATTTATGCTCGATATGAGGAAGGATGAACACTGGATGACTATTACAGGGAAGACAGATACTTATTCAAGAAGAGGAATCTATGTATCCTAACCTGTTCCACTAAAGAATTGTTAGTATACAAGGTGCATGGAGGGAGATTAACAGGACGCTTTGGCCAACGTTGAACCTATGAGGTAGGTACTATCCTTTAGATTCTTTTGGCCAAGGATGAAGAGAGATGTCCAATCCGTGCTAGAAAAGTGTATGACCTGCCAAAAGGCGAAGAGCTGAGCCAAGCAAGGACACTATCAACCTTTACCGATCCCGACGATGGTCCGAGCTAAGCATGGACTTTATGTTAGGATTACTGAGAACATTCTAAGGAAAGGACTCTATCATGGTGGTAGTAGACCGATTTAGCAAGATGGCACATTTTGTGCCCTATTCCAAAACTAACGACGCTTTGGCTATCTCCTTTCTTTTCTTGTAGGAAGTAATCAAACTTCATGGAATTCCATGAACCATTGTTTCAAACCAAAATCCAAAGTTCATGAGCCACTTCTAGAGGACGTTGTAGAGGTAAATGGAACCAAGCTATTGCATAGCATGTCCTGCCATCCATATACTGATGGACAGACCGAAGTTGTCAACAAAACCATGGGAACTTTGCTACATGTTGTTGTCAAACTCAACACGGCTGACTAGGATCTATGCTTGCCAATTATTAAGTTCACCTACAACAGGACCGCCTATAATGTAATAAACATGTCTCCATTCGAGGTCGCCTATGGGTTCAACCCCGAACTCCTGATGGATTAGGTACCCTAGCCGATGCCCAATGATGACCGACCAATCGTTGAAAGAGTTAAGGCCATTCGAGCCACACACCAAAGTTTGTAAAACAATTGAGTCGAGTTAATACTAAACTCGAGAAGCGAAGCCAAGGACGGAGGAAGAGAGAATTTCAACCAGGTGATTTGGTCTGGATACATCTCAACAAGGAACAATTCCTAAACTTGAGGAAGAATAAGTTGTCTCCTAGAGCCGACGGACCTTTCAAAGTACTTGAAAAGATCAATCCTAATGCCTATAGGTTGAATTACCTGAAGGATATAGAGTCTCAGACTCCTTCAACATTTTTAATCTCTAACCTTACACTCCCGAGGATGAGCCACCCGGACCTGAACCAGATTTGATCCTAAATCTCAAATAACCTGGAGGGAATGATAGGGATTAAGGACTGATCACACACTCCTAAGCATAAGGGCTTTCTTAGGTGGTTCACCGAGTTGTCCGAGGTGAGTTAAGCGTCGAGAAGTAGTGTTTACCCCATTCTGATCTATCAAGCTACTTTTCTCTCCACACCATCCAAGATGCTATCAAGGTGACCACCTGACGTACCGAACCAAACCCTCCGCTATACACCAGTCTAAGCACCACATCTGAATATAACCATCCCCATAGTACTGAAGCCGAGCCAACAATGATCAGGAACCGACCATTTGAGGCTAACCCTGAAAATGAGTTGTCCCTGAACCATCCTTAGCCCAGTCCCAATTGACCGAACTACTAAATTGTCGACGTCAAACTGACTTGATCAAGATCTTCCCCTCTTGAATCACTATGTTATCGGGACCACAGATAGTAAAACACGTGTATACTAGCCTTTTCCTAACATTCGTACTGTCCTTTCTAACAATGAATATTCTTTTGCACGATTACGTGTTTTCTCTATAAATTATTCTCCTTTTTTAGCAGCTATAGATCTATTTATGTAATTTTCTATTATTTAGGACTTACCCTAACTGGGTACTATAAATACTCGCATAATGTAATAGCCGCAATAATCAAATATAAAGAATACACTGAACTTTTACTTTCTTGAGCTAAGTGTACTTCTTACTCTTGAGCTACTCTTATCTAGCCCATCTAAGCGTAGACTAATGGCAAGTGACCTCCAGTTATACTTGTGTGTCATATCAAGTGTGACCCGAGCTCATGTGAGGCATTGGTGTGTCATATATTTCGTTGGTGCACAGGAAACCCTACTCAACCTTCGACTACCATTTACTCTTCATGCCATCTTGCGACCCGAACCTACCCTGTTGGTTGCTCATGATATTGGGTCAGTGTGTTCATCCACAAAATCCATATCAAGACTTACACATGTTCGAGCAGAGGACTCAAAGTGTTTGCCATCTGGCCTTCTTGTAAATGAGCTCATCAAGAACGAGCTAAGAAACTAGGATTCTCTCAGCCAAACCTTGTAAGCCTCGAAGTCTAGCTCGTGTAAGGGGTCTATCGGTCAACACACCATTTGCTCCCTAGGATTGTTGAAGATTTTCCCTCAAATCTTGATATGCTTCTTCTTTTGGCACATAAGATGTCAAATAGGACACATTGAAGGTAGAGGATACCCTATAGCCTTTGGATAACTCTAGCTCATAAGCATTGTCATTGATCCTCCATAAGACTTTGAAAAGGCCATCTGATCTAGGGGACAACGTGCTTGTCCTCCATCTTAGGAACCATTCCTTGTTGAGGTGAACCTAGAGAAGGTCTCCGGAGTTATAAATGACATGCTTTCATCCTCTATTCCTTTGCTTATGCTATTAAGCAACTGTCTTAGATAGTTGCTCAACAACCTTCTAACGTAGTTTCTAGAATTCTACAATACACTGTAGACCTAACTAGCTTTCTCCTGAAGAGGGTGGACCAGTGATCATATGTAGTGGCAAATTCGAATTAAGACCATAGAAAACTTTGAAAGGTGACTTTCCTATTGAGCTATGGGTTGAGCAATCATAAGCAAATTCTAGATCAGATGGCCATCTGATCTAGGATTCTCTTAGCTCAATAGCGTTAAGTAGGTTGCCTACTGTCCTGTTTACAACCTCTATCTGGTGATCTATCTGTAGATGGCAAGAAGTACTAAACATAAGTTTAGTGCTGACCTTTTTCTAAAGTGTTCACCAAAAGAACTTCGTAAACTTTAAATCATGATCTAAGATAATACTTCTTAAAACACCATAGAGCCATACGATCTCTTGCAAAAAGAGCTTAGGGACAAATAAAGCATCATTAGTTTTGTAGCAAGGAATAAAGTGGCTCATTTTACTAAACCAATTGACCTTGATGAGAAAAGGCATTAGCCATAGTGTTTATACTTCCCCTCATGTACTTGATGACTTAGCAAAAGGTTTCTAGGAACTCTACCTACTTAGCATGACATTGGGAGAGTTTTTGTTGGCCTCTAAAACGCTTGAGAGATTCATGGTCAATATAGATAATGAATTCTCTCAACAATAAGTAATGTTGCCAGTTCTGAAGTGCTTAGATAAGGGTATAAAACTCTTTGACACAAGCTGAATAATTCAAAGTGGTACCTATGAGCTTCTTACTAAAGTATGCAACCGGTTGGTGTTTTTGCATAAGGATAACACCAATACCCACTCCTAAAGCATCATACTCCAATTCAAAAACTTTCTTAAAGTTTAGTAGCATAAGTAATGGGGTAGAAGTCAACTTGGACTTGATCTCCTCTAAATTGCTTCGAGCTCTTTCAAACCAATTGAATTCAAAGTTCTTCTTAGTCGACTCGGTCAATGAGGCTGCAAGTTTAAAATGAATCTTCTGTAAAACAAAGCTAATCCATGGAAGCTCCTCACTTTGGTAGCATTAGTCGGTGTTGGCCATTCTAAAATAGCTCGAACCTTCACATCATCGACCCCGATACCTCCTCCTAAAACAACATATCTGAGGAATACTACCTCATTGTAACAAAAGGTACATTTCTTTAGATTATTGAATAATTGCTCAACATAGAGAATATTAAATACAAACCTCAAGTGCAAGACTTAAGAAGGAAGGTCAGCACTATATAGCAAAATGTAGTCAAAATAAACAACAACACATTATCCAATTAAAGGTCTTAAAACATGGTTCATTTATCGCATGAAGGTGCTCAAAATATTTGTAAGTCTGAACGACATAACCAACCATTTAAATAGACCATCTTTTATCTTGAAAGCAATCTTCCACTTGTCTCTAGGTTTCATTCTGATTTAGGGGTAACCACTCTTTAAATCAACCTTTGAAAATATCTATGAATCATGCAACTCATCTAGCATATCGTCCAATCATGGAATCAAATTTTGTACTTGATAATGATCTTGTTGATAGCTCGATTATCAATGCACATTCTTTATGAGCCATCCTTTTTCGATACAAAGACAGCTAGTACGACACAAGGGCTCATGCTTTCTCTGACATATCGACACTCAATTAACTCATCAACTTATTTCATCAACTCAACTACTTGCTTTAGATTAAGCCTATAGGCAAGTTAGTTAGGTAAGACAACGCCAAGTTGAAGTTCAATACAATGCTCGATGCCTCTCATAAGGAGTAAGCCTTTCGATTGCTTGGTAGGAAATAGGTCGGCATATTCTTAGGGCAAAGTCTGCACTTCAGTAGGTAACGATCCAACCTCCTTTAGCTCAAGAAGTCTTCTAATTAATAGGAGTACAAACTCCTCCTGCTTAATCTCCTTAGAAAACTACACTTAGGAAATCACTAAGGACTTCCTATACAGTGATTTGGAAATCTTCTCCTATGATTCTTAGACGTCTCTCAGGCTCATTGGGATTAATATAACTCTCCTCCCATCCTTTTAGAACATATAAGTGCTCCTATGTCCATCATAGAGTACCTTAAGATCAAAGAGCCATGGTCAACCTAACAGTATGTGCGAAACGCACATTGGCAAAACATTACACAATATCTCATCCTTATATATTTCCCTAATGGAAATCGATACCTTCACTTACTCGGTGACTTAAAGTCTACCTTTCTCAGCAACTTCAGGACCTTTACCACTCCTAATGCTACTCTGTTAGTGCAACTACCCCCATCAATGATTAAAGCACACAAACTTCCCTTTACTCTACAATTAGTATAAAAGAGGATCTTCCGTTACTTATCTTCCCTCGCAACACCTATACTAAGAACCCTTCGAACAACCATATTGAGGTATTGCTCCCCTGCTTGGGTTAAGTAAGGGCCTCTAGGTCTTCTAAGAACCCATCAAAGCATTACTTGGCATCTTCCCCCTCTTCATCTTCACTAGCACTCTAAACTTCGAATTGGGGTTTCTCTCTCTTAATGGTCATGATACGCCGATTCGGACATTAACTAACTACATATCCAAAACCAAGGCACTTAAAACACTTGATTTCTCAAGTCTTCCATCCTGAGCTCTGGCCTTGATCCTTCTTAACCTTAGGCTCCTTGATCTTAGTCTTACCTCAACCATCATCAGGTTTACTCAATGCTTCACCTCAACAATAGACCTTGGAACTATACAGAGCTCAATCATATCCAGGTCGACTCGATATACCAATTATGCTCAGCAAGCCTGGTCAGTTGCTCGGTACTTTACTAAGCTGACCTCATCTCTCCCTTTCTACTCTTTGTACCACTAGAATGGCCTCATCTAGATTCCTTATCCTCCATACTTAAACTATATTACCAATCTCAAGTCACATATTAAAGATGAATCTTGCTATCATTCGTGCTTCTAGCTCATCAACATCGCAACGGATCATTAGCAATTGGAACTCTCGAACAGACTCATCTACAAGTCGACTACCTTGTTTAAGTTCTTAGAGATGTCGGAAAGTGTTTTGCTCATAGTGTTCCAAAACAAATTTACTCCTCAAGACTCTCTTCATCTCATTCCCAGTTTGTATTTCTCATCGCGTTAGTTCAAATAAGGTCTATAACTTTTTTCCACCGCATTACTACATACCCAAAAAATTCTATAACAACTACTCTAATGCGCACTAAGTCTTTATAATCACAAAAGTCAAATCTCTTCTCTTCCCATACTAGATACTCATCAGCATTACCAGTCCCAAAGAAGTTCAAAATCTACACCTTAGTGTGCTCAGTTCCTCTCAATGCATAGAGTTCTCACTCGTCAAACTCAGGAAAGCGCTCATCCTCATCTCCAACATCTTCCTCATCCTCATCCTCATCGTCCAACTTAAGTCTTTATCATACGCGTCCTTTAGCTCCAATAGGTCGTACTGGGGGTGCATTCATAGCACCAGCAGCTCGAAGTTCTACACTAAGTCCTCTCAGCTTATCTCACATACCTTATCATCATTCAACATTTCTTTCTAGTGGTTGGTTTTCTACCAACCATTATATAGATACGGCCAAGTTAGCAACAATGATGGTGAAGTTCTGTATCCATTCGTCAGTAGTTCATGGGGTTTGTTGTTCAATATTGCCTCAAACTAGAGCATCACACTTAACATCACCTATCTCTCCTTATACATTGGGGTTCAACATTCTCAAAACAAAATTTCATTGCTTAACAGAAGATTTCATACAACACTCGCCAGAAGTTATAATTACAACGACTTCAATAATGTGCTCTATTTACAGAATATCAATTGGAGTATAATAGATCGCATGAGTTACTTCAAAAAACAACTATTACAACACTTAGCTTTCAGTTGTAACCTTAGACTCTGATACTAGGATTATATAATATAACTAGGAGATGAGTTAATCACCAGGGCTTGCCATACAAGGAAAGTAACTAGTGGGTCCTTCTAAATATTGGAGAAAGAAAGGAATAGGTCAACAACACAATAGCTTCCATGAGGCTGCTCATCGATATGATGCACAAACAGACACAACGCAACTTAATATTTTGCTTGATATGTTATATAAGCTAATACTAAGGTCCACTCACCACTAATTTTGACTACTCGAAAAGATTAGATAAGAGTTTAGAGGATGTACTCAAAGAGTGGTGTCTCGTAAGAACAACAAGAGGAATATTCATTAACTGTATGTCATTAAGATGATTGCAGTTACAGTAAAAAGGACCATTTATAGTAAGTCCCTTAAGACAATAATACAATAATGGAAAATTACATAAAGGATAATGTAAAAGGATTCTTAGTACAAACAAAAAGGGTAAATATGACAAAGGATAAAAAGAAATATAGTACAAACGTCAGAAAAGCAAAGGACTAGTAGCAACCTGTATTAGGTTTGCTTTTGGAATCTTGGAGCAACGGATAGGAGCTATTCCAGTGTTAATGTTGTTGCTACCGTATTGTACTAAAGGCTGCTAAGGTAATCGAGTGAAGCATTAGTTCAGCAAAGTAGGATATGAGAGCTTGGCATATAGGGACCTCAGCCTCAACATTTGCCAAGTCGGTACCTGAGTGGTTAAGATCTAAATGAGAAAATGAGCAGACCAGTGTATGTCTAAGTGGAGCTTGGTAACTTAACTTTAGGTCATAAAGGTAGTTTTCCATTCATTTCCTTATCTCATTCAAATCCGGTGGTACCATGACTTTAGGTTGATCTTACTGAACACTCTTGCACCACTCAATTCATCCAGCATGTTTTCTAGCCTCAGAATACGATACCTATACTTGATTCTAATCTTATTCACAGCTCTACTATCCACACACATGCGCTAAGTACGATCCTTCTTCGACTCAAGCAATGTAAGCATAGCACAAGGGCTAAGACTTTCTCTTACATATCCTTTCTCCAACAATTCATTAACTTACCTTTGGAGTTTTATAGCTTATTCGGGATTCATTTTGTAGGCAGGCTTGTTCGACAATATAACGCTAGGTATCAAGTCAACGCAATGCTTAATACCTCAAAATGGGGGTAATCCCTCAAGCAACTACTAGGGAAACAGGTCAACATATGCATCAAGCAACTTCTCGACCTCCTCTAGTAGCTTCACTTGTTCATTCAATTCGAGTAATCTCCTAACCAATAGGAAGGTCGGCAAGTCAAACTTGATGACTTCTCGAAGCTTAGCTATACTCAATACCAAAGCCTTCTTCGATCCTCGAGCCAAGTTAGCTTGTAATTTACTTACTTAACTCAAGGTCATGGGGTTTAGGGTAATTTTCCTAACATCTTTCTTAAACACATATGTATTCTTGAAACTATCATAAATAACCCTCCGATCAAAAACCAAGGTCTACGTAGCAAAACATGAGACATACACATGGGCAACATATCATAAACAATTTCATCAAAATAATATCCAATAGATATTAGCAATAACACCTGCTAAGTAACATATGGTGCTTCCTTCTCATTCAGCCAATGTAACTTATATGGCTTCAAGTGTGAGATAGTAGGCAACTTAAGCTTATTAACTAGGTTGGTCGACGCCATATTGGTGCAGCTTCCACTAGCCATTATGAGCACATAAACTTAATTGTTTACTTTGCAAGTGATATGGAATAAGTTCTCTCTTTGCTCCTCCTCAACAAAGGGCTCTATACTCATCACACGTTGGACAACTAAGGTCAATTTATCCATATCTTTGGCGAACACATCCTCTTCAATAAACTCATCCCCCTGGGTGATATCTGATGCATAATCTATGCAGCGATCTCGGACACCAATAGGGTTCGAATGGGAACAAGGAATGGGAAGTGAGAATGGACTTTTGACTACGAATGTGTATGGATATCACACACCAAGGCACAAACACAATCAGGGGTTGAGCTCAAAATAACGTTCGATACAACTCATGAACACTAAATATCACTCAGGTTTCAAATGAGAGGTTAGAGGTAACTCACTAACTCAATCAAATGAAGGGTTCACCACAATCTTAAAGGTAAGATTGATAAGAACATGAGAGATTAAGGAGTACAGCACACTTAATAATCTGAAACGCTAGCTCAAGGGACTCAAGAATGTCCTTACTTCTAAAAGGAACATTTAAGTGTAAATTCATTGTATGAATATTCTTCACTGTCTATGTTTTTTGATAATTACAAATGTTACTATTTATACCAAGTCCTAAATCCTTAGTAGCAAAACTGTAAATAATATAAAAGGCCTTAATCCCTAAAGAATGACCCATAATCAAAATAAGGAAAATATTTACAAAGTATACAAAACTGTGCACTTAACAAAATGGTCAGCATGCAGTCATCCGAGCTATCTGTGGGCTCGAGCAAGGGCCGATTGGCAGTCGGGTGTCCAAGCTGGGGTAGGATGTTTGGAAGTCTTATTATGCTTAGCCGAAATCCTAGTGAGGTCAACCTACAGTTGCTGTACTCGTGGATTGCTTGGCACGAACTCTCTTGTGCTGTACCAAGTTATTTTTTGGCCTCGAGTACTCAACCATATGGTTTCTCGGCTTCTTGATAGATGACAAACTTGAGGTCGAGTAGCTCCTTTTCTTCCCCCCAATCTTCTGGTATTAGCTCGGCCTTGACAAAAGCTATTCAGCCTTAGCTTTAAACAATTTAGCTTGGGTTAATATAGGTCGGCTTTAACTTCTAGCAGGTTGGCCTCAACTTAGAGATCATCATGGACTGATTCCTATCAATATCCTTCTCAAGAACAACCTCCTCTTAGGGCTCCTTGTTAGTACTATCCACGTCAAGTTTTGAAACGTCTCCTTTGATATTCATAGTTTTTTGGTTCAGACACTGAGCAGTCGTATGCCTAAACCCTTGACACTTAAAGCACTTCCTATTCATCTTCCTTCTAGATCCTTATCCCTCCTCGTAAGTTCTTGGCTACACTTCACAATCAACTAGTTAGCTCTTCTGTTCAACTCCGACATCTATTCTCCAACTCAACTTGATGCTTTGTTGAGCTTGGTAACTTCCTTGAACGAGTCGGTTTAGTTATACAAGTTAGCTTATCAGAGATCAACTTGGCCTATTCCATCTATATCTTTCTACTCATTGGGCTATTCTTATAACCTCGTCTAATGTAGTAAATAGTTGAAGCTCAATGACATCTCTAATGTCACCTCTCAACCCAATGAGAAATCTAGATACTATTCATGCTAATGGTTCATCCACTTCACATCAAATTATAAGGATTTGGAACTCCTAAACATATTCATCAACAATTCGATTCCCTTGTCTTAGCTATTGAAGCTGAGCAAAAGTATATTGCAAATAAGTATTAGATATGAATCTGTTTCTAAGTATCATCTTCATCTTAGGCCAAGTGTTTACTTCTCTATATCCTTCTCGTCTCCTCATAATTTGGAAGTTTCTCCACCATATCGCAACATAACTTGAGAATTGTACAACAACAATCCTCACTTTCTCACAATCTTCGTATTAGTAATAATAAAAAACATGCTCTACCTTCAACAATAGCAAACTACTACACCTTCTACTTACTCAAACACTTACTGCTAATCTCTACGCAACTATAACACACTGCCATAACAAACACTACTTACAAGGAAGCTCAAACACAACTTACCCAAACAAACCTCCACTCTAATACTAAGATGATACAAACCACAGTAAGGATTGACAAGGCTAGTCTTAAAGAGTAGGTCAAAGCTTATAGAAAGCTTGAAAATGAAGATGGGAAGCACATGAACAACAATGAAAGTAAACAAGCAAAACCTCAATCTACTCCAAGGATATGACGCACCATGGAATTACCTACTACTTATGGCTCAACTCGATATGACGCATGAACAATCTAATGAAGGTACTTGCTACCTAGCCGTTACACCCCAAGGCCGCAGAATCGCAACAATCTCGCCGTGTAAACCAACCTATGACAATAACTGACCTCACTATCTCTATCATAAATATAATTTACACAAGGCATCCATAACTCCTCGCTTTGAAGTAAACAACTCAGTACTTAAAAAGCTAAAGATCCTTAAGTTATATATATATAATTACATTCACATTGTCTTGGAATTCCTAGGAGATTCTACATAATATAGCAGTCAGCCAACTTACACATCACATATTAGTTCATAAACCTAAAAGTACTAACAAGACATTTAAAAGACTTGATCATATAGCCATTTGATCCTCACTCCCCATCGCTTCAAAAGAGAACTAATTTCAAGATAATTATATCATAGCATGTTAGTCAAAACTTGTAAGAAAGTCTATAAGGGTATGAGCAACCATAGCTCAGTAAGTTAGATTGGAAACTTATGAATGTATAACAAACACAAACAAGTTTATCAAACAATTAATTATATACAATGCAACAAGCAAATACCATCACATAACATGGTCCAATCCATTGTGAAATCAAAGTAATTTCACTCGCTCTAATCCAAGTTGAAGAGTTTTCATGTTTATGCAATAGCTCACAACCAAACCGAGGTTTGTGCAATAGAGGCACTGCTCCCCTATGACTATCCTTCAAACCATTCCCCTCATCCTCACCATGACCTCCTCTCGTATCACTTAGTTCAACTAAGGATAAGGAAAAAACCATTATGCTATCCAGCGCTATATTTTTCAAAGGCGTGTGTATTTGGTTGGAGAATCCTAATGATCCCATAAAGGGTTACAATGCACATCTAATTAGGGTATTTAGGTCGGTTATGATTAAGTACGATTTAAGGTGATCAGACAATTTCACACCATTCAATTCACCTCAATCACCAAGCACAATCATAGATTTCTATACAAAATCAAATATACAAACACATGCATTTATAACTACTTACAAACACAGTCATATACAATCATAAGCCTCTGAGTACTTTAAAATAGCACTCTAAAATACAATGAAGTATCAAACCCAACTTACTTAGAATCCTTAGTTCACTCACTTAACCTGTCATAAGTTGACTTGTCTTCATGCGTTCTATAATATAAACATGATTTTAATGTTTATATCTTGATATTATATATATATATATACTCTAAATTATGATTTAACTCAATTCTTCATATATACCTATTATTTATTACTAACTCATTCTAAGTTAGTTTAGGATTTGGTTTCCAAATCCAGTTCCAATTTAGGTTCTAAATCAGTTCCAACTACAAGTATTATATGTAAATCTTAAAAATAAGTTCCAAACCGTATTATGAAATTAATTACATTAGGCTTGAGTATCATAAATATCATTTTTTATCCTAAATCAATATTTTATTCTACCCGGTATATTCTAATCCTTATTTATGTATTGAATTTACTCCCGATGTGAGAAAATTTTACATTTTTCCTATAATTACCTAAATTTATGTTTCCTATTAGATTTATTATATATTAGTATTATTATTATATTATTCATTTTGACCTATTATTTTATATTTATTATGATTCCAATTACACATACTCTTAAAATTACATATATTACTACATAATACTCTTAATAATCACATCTAGCACCGTAAATACTACAATTATCATACTACATCAAATATGAACATGTTAAAACACCTAATTATACACTAAATTAGTAATTATTCAATTAATCATTAATTAACCCTAAAATCCCTAATTATATATATATATTAAAAGCCTAAAAATTACTTAAAATTTTCGAAAATTCATTTCTCAAAAAGGGCTCCATAGCACTGTTCTATATCCCCCAAGTAATCTATACAAAAATTTTGACCCTAAAACTACAATCTTAAGACTATTTATTTATAAATCGAAACACGCTCAAGTTTAGACGGTTTCTTAAGTATTATATATTTCCAAATATAATTAAATCAAACTAATATTTTTCCCCAAATCTGCATATAATAAAATTAATAATTTTAATAAATTATACAAAATCGAACTAGAATCGAACTCACTTGGTTGTTGGGCTTTCAACCACCAGTAGTGGTCCTAAGGATGTCGACCAATCCAAGCAATGGGCATAGGGTGTGGTGATAGTAGCGGTTCAATTCCAATTGGTCATAGGTTTAGTCCAATTGCTTAATTGCATAGATTTTTTATAATTTTAAAAAAAACCTTAATCCTCTCTTATTTTGATTCTCTCTATTTTTTTTTCAATTTCTTAACTTACCAAATGAGCTTTTGAAGAAGTTTAGGTATTTATAGAGCTCTAAGAGATTTTATTGTATTAAATTGAGTTGACATTTACCTTATACCTTTTCAAATTTGACATTCTAGTTAGGTTACTTTTATTGGTTGAATTTTTTTTTTTCTTTCTTCCCCAACCTACCACGACCTTAATCTAGACACTTGCCCACTTTTTTATTTTTATTTTTATTTTTCCTTGATTTTTTTATAATGTTCTTTAATTATTTAGCATTTTTCAAGCATTTTAGGTAATTTGGCATATTTTCACGTACAGTAAATACATATAAAGTACAAGTAAATAATCCTAAATGTTATTTATGTTATTCTATGATTTTTAGTATGTATATAATTTATCTCTAGCGACTCGTTAGTTATCAAAACTTATTTTACACATTTCTAATAAATAACAAATAATATAGTTAAAATTTGATATTATAATATTCTATTAATTTATTACTTATTTTCTTAAATTCAAGCTTATATGGTCACTTTTACTAATATTTTTAATGTTCTTATAATAATTTAGGCTTGATCGGATCCTTTAGCAAATCATTAAAAACTCTATGTACTAAATCCAATCCTACAGTTACAGGGCTTACACTAGCCTTACTTAAGGGTTAGATAAAAGTGAAGTAAGCAAGCGATAGAGAGCAACACTTACAAAAAGAGAAATTTATTCAACATTAGATGTATGATCCTCTTACAGCTACATGTACAGTGGATATTTATACTCAAAAATTTAGCGCAACAACTATAAATGAAAATTACTAAAAAGGGCGAAATCCTAAATAAGTAATTTACAAGGAATGGAAAAGGGCATAAAGATGAAATCAAGAAAAGCATATGTCTTGTATAGAGGATTCTGTCATATGATTGCTTGGACACATGGGTGTCTATGGATGGGTGAATTTCCAACTAAAATAGATAAACTGTATGATTAGGCTGGTAACTGTCGAGTAAGATTGAGGCTTCTTCCAAGATGATTTCATCTCAAATATGCTTAGAGCAATTCATATTCAAGTTGGTTAGACAAATGGTCAGGTAAGCCAAGTTGTTGTCCAAGTATATCACTAGTCGGCAACTAGAAACTATTGATAAGTGCAAGAAGGATCAATTCGAGTAGGACATCAAGTCAGTAGACTATAGCAACAAAAATTCTTCAACTATGGGGCATAAGGAAAGAACATGCCTAGCCATGCTCTCTAGTCTTTAGGCTTAAGCCTGAGTTAGGGGTCCAAGGTCCAATGTCCAAATCCCTATCATAAGCCCTATAAGCCTTGAAGTCTAGCTCGAGTAAGGGGTCCATTAGTCAACACACCATCATTTATAAAATGATGTCATATTTCTATATTCTTAACTCTATAATGATGTACTAAATTTTTTGTTATACTAATGGTGTTAGATTTATCACATTTAGTTGAAACATAGTTAATTGTTATTCCATAACCTTTTTATTGTTGCATACTTTTCAGAATGTCTAAATAATCCTTCTTTTGTTTATTTAACTTGTAGACTAAGAAAGAATGTCAATTTATCCATCATGGGCAACTCATTATCTTAGCAAATTCTTGACAAAATTTTTCATTAGTAGATGTAAATATTATGTCGTCAACATATGTTTGTACCATCAAAATGTCATTAGCAAAGTATCTTGAGAATAAGGTTATGTCAATCTTACATTTCTTGAATCCTTTTCTTATCAAAAATTTAGTTAGTCATTCGGAACATGCCCAAGGTGCTTCCTTTAGTCTATATAGAGCTTTATCAAGCTTGTATACATGATCTTCATAGTAAAGGTCTTCAAATCTTGATAGTTGTTCAACGTATCCTTCTTCCTTGATATATTCATTGAGAAATGCATTTTTTACATCCATTTGAAATAATTTAAAGTCTTTATAACATGCTTAGACCATCAGAAATCTTATTGCTTCCAATCTTGCTATCAACATATACGTCTCTTCATAGCTTATTCCTTCTCCTTGAGACTATCATTTGGTTACTAATCTTGCCTTATTTATTACTATACTTCCCTTTTCATCAAGAGTGTTCTTAAATACCCAATTTATTCCTACTAATGTTTTGTTTTTAGGTCTTTCCACAAGATTCTATCTAAAATGTGAGAATTCCTCTTACATTATATCAATCCAACTTATTTCTTATAGAGCTTCTTCCACTGCCTTTTCTTCTAACTTCTTGAGATTCTTATCAATCTTCTTAATATAGCATTTACCTTCAAAGACGTAAAAGTATGATACTATTGGGTTCTTCCCCTTGTATAACTCATACAATATCTTCTTCGTTAGTGGTCTTTGATAAACTCTATTCATAATATAGCATGCACAAGAAAATGCTTTTCCCCATAAATATTTTGCCACTCTACTTTCATTAAGCATTGCTCTTGTTATCTCTTGAATTTTCACATTCTTTCTTTCTACTACTCTATTCAATTGAGATGTATAGGTTGTAGAAAAATTGTTCAATATACCGTTCGCTTCATAAAACTTAACAAATCTAGAATTCTCAAATTCTATTCCATGTTTGGTTCTCATGCTTTTTATTAATGTGCGTTTTTCATTCTATATTTGTTTAGTAAAATTCTCAAAATGTTCAAATGCATTATTTTTCTTGAATAATCGTCTACAATTACTAGACCATAACTACTCTTTCCTAAACTTAATATTCTTGTTAGACCAAACAAATTTAAATGCAGTAATTCTAAGGGTTCTTTCATAGAAAATTTTTTCTTGAGTGAACTTTTGACTATTTTGTTTAATGAGCATGTCATGCAATGCATACTATCTCTTATGTTTAACTATAGTAATCCTCTAATTGGTTGTTCTTATGTAACTTTTCTGTTTAAATTTAACATGTCCTAAGCTTTTATAGCATAGAAAATTTTGTCAACTATCGCTACAAAACACCTTATGATTTCATCTCAAAGGGCTAAATAATGTATATGTCACCATGCCTTATTTCCATAAAAAGCTTTTTCTTCGATACCTTTCTTAAATCCTAAACACTTATCTTTGTGAAAAATTACTTTGTAACCATTGTCACACAATATGACTCAAACTCAGTAGGTCATTTTTTAATCCCTTAACTAATTATAAGTTAATAATAGGAATTGATTTGTTACTAATAGTGCCAACGCCTATTATCATCCTTTATTATTGTCTCCAAAGCTCACTTTGCCTCCATTGATCTATTCAATGTTTGAGAATAAGGTGACATATGTTGTCATACGTCTTGAGCACCTACTATCGAGATACCATTTTCCTTTTGGGAGAGGTTCCTTTTTTTTTTTTTGGGAAAAGAATATAGAAAAATTATCTATTCTGCCGAACCCAAACCAACTTGGATCCTTTAAAGTTCAAGGTCATATGCTCATAATTGTTTCCTTGGTTCGAATTGAGCTTATTACTTTTAAGGTAACAAAATTTCTCTATATGACATGTTCTTCCAAAAAAATAACATGTAAATGGTTTCTTGTATTCTTTTCCAATTGTTATAAATTTATTTCTTGTATCTAGTTTGCTAGCTTTCACAAACACTCTTCTCTTGATGATTCACCTGTGAATTCTAATCCATTTTTACATCCTTGCGTTTTCTAACTAGCAATTAGTGAATAGTTTTTTTTTTTCATTTTTCTAAAACTTACTATATTTACTTTTTGTTAATGCATCTTTTTCCCATTTAACTTAGCATTTGTAGCCACTAATTTTTTAGTTTTTATTTCTTGTTTTAATTAATATTTCAAATAACTTCTTCAATCCATCATATACATCTTTAGGTTCATTAGATGAGTCAGAATTAGAACTTCTGTTTGTACCTTTATGTTCAAAAGGGTCGTCAAACTCTAGTGAATTTGTAATAGTGGTGACTCTTGATGTTTTAAACATTGTACCCTTGTGTAATTTGAGATCCAAGAATAAAAGCTTGGAAACTCTATATTGTTTCCATTAGTGAAAGATTATTTGAGTGTTATAGCTTATTCCCTCTAGATTTTGGGCCAAGAGAGAGTGAAACACTTCTTTTGAGTGAATTTCTGTATTTTGTGATGTTATCACTTTGTGCTAGTTTAGGCATGCATTCAACTTCTTAATTTCAATCAAGAATTACTTATGAAAATATGTATCTATATTTTAATTATAGTGCATATTATATGAATAAAAGGAATTTGCTAGGTGTTTTCTATTTTAAGAAAAATAAGTATTTAAAAAAATGAATGCTATGGAGCACTTATCAAGAAGCAGAAAGAAAAAAATTTACACAATTTTTATAGAATTTTGTTTTGTGAAAATTATGACAAAGTTTGGAAAATATGATTATGCTTATTTTCAATGCATTTGTCCTACATAATTTAAAATTGTGTATTTCTCAAATGAGACAAATTTTCCAATGATCTTCAATAAAAGTTTTATAAATGTTTCCTTATTGTGGTCTATCCTAATCCTTAAACCTGCTATTATTCTTCTGTTTTGCATTTTTTGACTTTTACTCTTCTCTCTCTCTTCCCTCCCCCAACCCCAATCTAACCCCAACCCACCTACCTACCCACACAACCACACTCCCCCC